>JAUELC010163156.1:0-11162 GCA_031471745.1 Cryptochiton stelleri
CAAAAATCAATTCGTAACAAAAATATTTTGAAAACAAGTTGGTATCGTTTCTTTTGGACACTAGTGTAGTTTATATTGTCCCCTGTGAAAGAATACTTTATCTTGGCTCGAGTGAGACGCGTAAGTCCTTTTGGTCAAATCAAAGGTCCGTTAAAGAGTGGTGGCCTTCCGTCACTGGATAAATGGCAGCCAGAATCTATTTGAGGATGTACAGAAAATCTTTGTCTGTCCACTGTGACCACAATATTATGACTGTTGAAGTTCTTCCAATAGAGCTATCCTGGCTAGTGCCTTATTGAATTGCTTATAACTTTGGAAACAGAACATATAATTGAAGTTATTAAATATATTGCTGGCACCTCTCCCTCTCCTTCCTGTGTGATGTGTTTATGGATGAAATAGATAACATGATCCTTCTATATAGCTCAATATTGTATTCTGGAAAGCTAATAGCAAACTATGGCAGATTGTCAATTTGTTTATTGCCACCTGGCAGATTGCCAATGTTAACGAGTAACTGTCCAAATCACTCATATACATTTTTTAATAAAATAAAGTTTAACTGGCAGTCAAAAGAAACATTGGCCTCCTGTCAATATGAACTTTTATGTACAATTCATCATCAGTCCAGAACGGTAGAGTGTAATGATAATACTACCGAAACTATCTATTTCTATTGACACCTTTGTTCGGTGCTTTTTGTCGCTCTACAAGTTTATCCTCTTATAAATGGGACGGCATCGTGGTTCAGTCGGCTGTGCATTAGACTTCTGAACGGACTTCCATGTACCGCACATAAAACAAGTTCGATCGAGTTCGCCTGTCGACCTTAGGTATATAAGGGAAGTTTACCCTTGACTGCAGAGTTTTTTAAGAAGTTTCTTCCCGTTTTCTACCAAACGCCGCAATGCAAAGCCGTCATATAAGTGAATTACCCTTGAGTAAGACGTTAAACACCAACCAAACCAAGAAACAAACAAATCCGATAAGTGCACGGTGAGATGCTCACATTTCGGTTGTATTCATTAGGGAGGAGTATCAATAAAATAGAGGTATAGCATTTCATAGCCTTCATCGGAATACAACCATGGCATGAATTCATCTTATGTAATTGTTAAAAACCAATAAAAACGACGCAGTTATTTTCATCAATTTTATAACAGCTTCTTGAAAATTCGGAACCACTAAAAAAATACTGATCGAAGACTTGTCGAACTAATCCTACCATTGCTGGAAAGGCGTCAAAAGCGAGCAACGTTGCTGTATAAACAGGGTTCCAGTCTAAAGTAAAATATTGCTCCATTTAATTAAGCAAAAAAGGTTTATCCAAAGACTTAATCTGGTCTAGATTTTGTTCATCTCCATTATTGAGATCTATCATTTACTAGTAGCGACTTCAATGAACCCTTTGAGCTATGAGATGGTCTAAAATTCCTTTTACCCTGAATGCATTCAGCGCTATCAATAGTCGATGTCCACTGAATCGTGTTCTGATAAGTTCGCTCAATGTGAATAGTTCACCGCTTCTGTTATATCTTTTCTCCCATACTAAGATGAAAGAGCTCTCCGTACCTAACAGGACAACACCTAAGGCTTTGTGCAAACGTAATACATCATAGAGTAAAGTGAAGCTCCAAGGAATGCTGAACAATTCGTTATGACTGTACATTTGGAAATATACTATTTATCTATTATGCTAAACTTATCGGTCAAAATTCTGATAAAAAAACATCAGCTGTTCTTGGATTGTGAAGTCTTGTGTTAAAAACTGACGGCTTTAATTGGGACACAGAAATACAATTCGGTCCAAATAAAATAATTAATACGAATCTTGGAAAGCGTCTGTAAGTTATACGGTGGTATCAAATCAACAGCTCTTGGACGTACAGTGTTAGCAATAATCCAAGTCCATCGAATCGTCATCTGATGAGGACGTTCATTGTTAAGATCCCAGCCTTCGGTTATATTCTTTACATACATGGAGACCAGCTTTTCTTCAATTGTCGACATTTGAACGGTGTTCTTGTTTTTATCTCGAATCTGGCTGGACAAAGCGCATTTCGATTCTATTTAATGCTTTAATAGTTCTCTCTGCAATGCAAGGTTCGAGCTACAATCAAATCAGAAATAAAATCTTTTGGCCAATCAATAGTCCAATAATAAAAATTGACCCTGATTGGACTTATTGTATTCAAACTTCTCCTTCCTTTTAAGCAAACCTGTACCATGCCTAGGTAAATATCATTCCTTATCAAAGCAGTATATTTAAAAAAGTCACTCACTTGGTATAAAGTACAACAATAGGCTGCAGATTTAAAATGAATGAACTACAAAGGTCAACGTCTGTCTTTCAACAACACAATCCTTAATATCTATTCCAAAGTTTTCTGACATGGTGCAGAGCGATCATACCGCAATATACATTTTATCAGCCGTTTACCTACTCTTTATTGACTACAACAAATTGGATCGTCTAACAGGAACCATCAGTTATTTCGGTCTTTTATTCCTCTTTTCATAAGCCACTGTTGAACGTTTGACTGGTACCGTTTTCGCTTTCGCTGACAGACTGGTGTCCAAAGACAACACTAGCGATTCCTACTCCTGGTCTGAAAAAACCTTTAATGAACGGATCCATCGTTTAATGTGAAATAAGAAATAAGAGTTTGTTGTCAAATGTGTTACCCGGCTTCAAATCGTATAACAATACCTATGTTCAACTTGTGTATGTAATGGGTTATGACGTCATCAATTATCGTATGAGGTCTACACACATGCTGAATTAAAATAATTTACTACACTATCCCATGTTTATTATTCTAACTAACGACCAGTGATAATTTTCCTTAAATACATTTTCTCAACCATGTGACATCGCGAACTCTGTAAAGAGACCGTCTTCCGGCAACTATCTTCCGTGTGTGATGTAAAAGTCGCCACTATTGTTAATTATTTAACTTCTTTTTTCACTTTCACGATAAAAGACTTCTGTGAATATACTTGAATGACTGGGAATTTTAAAAGTGCCTTCGAAGACTATTGTTTTATATTTATAGGAACCCAGAACTGCCACCTGGCTATTCTCGACAGACCATAAGTCCCTAATTTAACACTTATGCGACATACACAGCTATTTTTTTTGGACAAGCTAAAGCAACATGCGGCCGAATAAAGTTGTCGTAGTTTAGACGATTACAATCCATGACATTTGTGGTATTTTGGAATCTGATTTTCTGAATTATTAAAAATACTGATGTAAACAGAGCTTGTTTTGACCCATATCCCTCAGAATCCATGTAGGCCTAACTCATTTTCTCAAAATAATATTTACGGAGGCATTTAACTTTAAGTCAAATCCTAATAAAAAGCAGTGTCTATATGCACATTGATATTTATTTATTTAACAATTTTAGGCTTTCTCAGTGGGCAGGCATTGTAGCGTACGGGTTCGAATCCGTGCATCGCCCAGGTATAGACAATGGAAGTTCGTCTGTTTCTTCGGAGATCGCTGGGATTTGCGTCCAGTTTCCCATTAAACACCGTAAATGCAATGTCAAATGAAGTTCGATGTCGTACTATAATGTCGCCATGTAAGTTAAACGCCTTCAGTGTGATGTTAAACAAATTTAACAATTTGTCGACCCGTTGAAAACGTGTGTGACGTTGTTTGGAATTTTTCGTTAATGTATCTCGTAATGTATTCCAGATCCATCCATAAAAGTAATATATATCAAATTTTGCTGTAACGTATACAATTAGTGCTTGAACGATGTATTATTTAATGAAAATCATTAACTTAATCTTTTTTTATATCTCCTTGTGTTCTTGACCCGGTCTCTGGTAAAACAATAGTTATCGGTTGATTACCCATTGACGTAGATTAAACCTGTATCCAGTGTCTCCCTTTAGAATGGTCCGACTGATCAAGGCTTTATGAAAAGAAAGACTGATACATGTTTTGTCAATTGCGACTATTATATAGGCAGGAGCTGTTGGAAAAAGCGGTTCCAAACTAAATCAGGCTGCGCTCACTGGAATGATATATGTTCGTCGCATTGTTTGCCGACACAAAGCGATGCAGAGAGGCAGAAACAATGTCAGCGTTCCTGTATTGTTCCCTTTCTCTATCCAATGGTTTCGATAACACATCGAATTTCAACATAGACATAAGAGATCCTTTACTTCATTTTTTCCATTGGTGCCATCTTGATGATAAAAAGATAAACTTTCCGCATCTGATTATTCTCGAAACCAGTATTGCACAGAAATGTATTCCTGGATGCTTTTCAAGCTACCATTGAAATAAACAAATAGTCATGAATAAATCAACCTATTTGTGTCTCCTGGCCCGAACAGAAAGTAAAAAAATAGTTGTTCTGGTCTTTCCGTATCTGATTATTCTCGAAACCAGTATTGCGCTTGTAATGAACAATCCATCATTTTTTTGTGGATATTGTCCCACCACAAAGCTAATTCATCATTTCTTGTGGGATTTGTCCCAACACAAAGCTGATTCATCATTTCTTGTGGCCATTGGCCCACCACAAAGCTGATCCATCATTTCTTGTGGCCATTGTCCCACCACAAAGCTGGTCCATGATTTATTGTGGCAATTGTACCTATACAAAGCTGATCCATCATTTTTTGTGACCATTATCCCACCGCAAATCCGATCCATCATAAAGCTGATCCATCATTTCTTGTAACCATTGTCCCAATACAAACCTGATCCATCATTGCTTGTGACCATTGTCCCACCACCAAGCTGATGCATAATTTTGTGTAGCCATTGTCCCACCACAAAGCTGACTACTAAAAGAATCGCTTTCCGCTCATAAATCACGACCATCTGATAGATATTATTGCCAGCGTCCCCTGTTTATGTTAGCTTGGCTGGTACCGAAATATCTTGCTGTGTCCTTAATTCTCTTGATGCTAAAATTTATGTATGTGAACGGGCTCCGTCAGGTTTCAACACAAGACTACGCAATCAAAAAACAGCTGATGTATTTTATTAGAATTTTGACCGATAAGTTTAGCATAACAGAGTAATATTATATTTCCAAATTTACAATCATAACGAATTGTTCAGCATTCCTTGGAGTTGTCACTTTACTCTATGATGTATTTCGGTTGCACAAAAGCCTCAGCTGTTGTCCTGTTAGGTAAAAACTCTTTCATCTTAGTATGGGAGAAATGATATAACAGAAGCGGGGAACTACACATTGAGCGAACATCAGAATTTCAGAGGACATCGAATATTGATAGAGCTGAATGCATTCAGGATAAAAGGAATTTTAGACCATTTCATAGCTCAAAGGCTTCATTGAAGACACTACTTGTAAAGGGTAGATCTCAATAATGGAGATGGACAAAACCTAGACCAGATTAAGTCCTTGGATAAACCTTTTTTCTTAATTAAATCGATCAATATTTAACTCTAGACTGGAACCCTGTACATCCAGTAATTTTGCCCGCTTTTGAAGCCTTTGCAGCAATTGTAGGATTAGGTCGACAAGTGTTCGACAAGTATTTTAGTGGTTCTGGATTTTCAAGAAGCTGTTATCATATTGATGAAAATAACTGCTTATTTTTTATTGGTTTTTAACAATGACATAAAACCAGTTTATTCCATGGTTGTATTCCAATGAAGGCGAAAGTGTTATACCTCTATTTTATTGATACTTCCCCCAAATGGCTACAACCGAAATTTGAGCATCTCACCGTGCATTTGTTTCCTTGTTTGATTAGTGATTAACGTCTTACTCAAGGGTAATTCACTTATATGACGGCTTTGCATTGCGGCGTTTGGAGGAAACCGGATAGAAACCTTTTAAAAACCACCCCGCAGTCACGGGTAAACTTCCCTTATAAACCTTATGTCGACGAACTCGATTAAACTGTGCGGTACATTGGAGTCCGTTCAGAAGTATAATGCACAACCGACTGAACCACATTTATAAAATAATAAACTTGTAGTGCGACAAAAAGCACCGAACAAAGTGGTCAATAGAAATAGATAGTTTCGGTAGTATTTTCATTACATTATACCGTTCTAGAGGCCAATGTTTCTTTTGAGTGCCATTTAAACTATATTATGAACGATATCAACGTATATAAGTGGTTAAGTCAGTGCAGGTGTCGTTGATGTCGGTTGTACTCGTTAACAATGACAATCTACCAGGCTGCCATAAACAAATCTGCCATCGTCTGCTTTCCAGACTACAATATTGAGCCATATAGAATGATCATGTGATCTTAATTTTATCCATTTCATTCTTTTATAAAACAGAAACTAGAAACGGGTCCACACATAGAATGCAGGAAGGAGAGGGAGCGGTGCCAGGAATATATTTAATAACGTCAATTATTAATATCCTGTATCTAACGTTATAAACAATGCAATCCTATGCAAGGCACTAGCAAGGAGAACTCTATTAAACAGCCCAAATTATGGCTGCCATTTACCCAATGACTGAAGCCTACCAGTCTTTAATGGACTATTTGTTTGCCTAAAAAGATTTCGCGTGTCACTCGAGCCAAGATAATCTCTTCTTTCACGGGGAACAGTATTAACTATGTTAGAGAGAGCCAGACTTTATCTACGTTGCTGAGAAAAATTTCGAAGCCTTCAAAAGAAACGTAATGGATTTTGCTGAGCCGATATCTTGATTATGAAGGACATCATTCAAATTCCGACTATTGAGTCAGTGCTATGTTCCATGGAATATATAGTTGTGTATTCTTCTTTAGTTATTTACCTTTTTAAAGTTATACTTCGATCTTTTCTTTAATAGCGGAAATAAAATTTGGACAATAAAATGGGAGTAATCAGGGATAAGAGGGGGTCTCAGAAAGATGTTGTTCAGAATGAAAAGAAAAGAAGTATCCTAAATGTGATATTACTGTATGACGTCCAGCTATTTCAGTGAGCTCTATTTTAAATGACAAATGTCTATTACTGTTAAAAAAGACATGCCGTGGAAAAGCATCTATGCTGGAGCACGAACAGTATGGCTTTACGTTGACAGTGCACACAACCTATGCACGTCAGAATCGAAAGTAAGAACTATATTATTTGATTATTAGCCAAACCTTTTGACCGGGAGTGCAAAATCTTACAATAAAAACCATAACAAATTGAAGTGTCATTCTCTGCTGGGAAACGAATGTTCCCCCGGGGCTACTGGAAGCATGTTGTACTAATTACCGAAAGTAACCAAATCAATAGACATATACAGATTTTGGTAGAATAACATTATACAGTTATGGCCTGGTTATCAGTTCACGATATAGTTTTGCAGGCCCGAAATGTAGAATTAATATAAGTCGAAGACCGAAGTTTGTACGTCCTTGGATGGCCTGTTCGATATCACGAACGATATAAAATATCAACTGATACAAGACCGATTTCTATTTGAATTTGTACATAGTTTCGTTTTTTTAAATACTTTTTTATTCTTATTTCATCGTCTTGTTTACTCAGTGCCCTCACCAACGATATACATTGTTCTCCCTGAGGACCCTACAAAAACCTAAAATAAGTTTTATCATAAACAATGCTATATACAATATATACAAACACGTAGATTATATAAAATAACATAATTGAAGACGATGTGTATAAATATGATATTCAATCAAAATGATAATTATAATTTTTCCATAATATTTTTTTAAATTTGAGGTTAGATTAAATATATATATACATGTATATTTTTTTTATAAATGAATAGAGAAAAATTTGCTTGCCTCCACCGGGATTGAAACCCGGGACCTTTAGGTTACAGGCCCACACTCTACCGACTGAGTTACGGAGGCTCACGATGATATATTGAATAAACATAATTATTTATTTTATATACACAAATTATTTTTTTAGCATATTTTTCACTTATATTGATATTAAATTAGTTTTAAATTGATGAAAGTTGTCTGTATCACCAAGATATGCTTGTAGTCTACTTCAAACAATTGCACCAGAATGCCGGATTGATATCTTTCCTGCCCATATTGTGTTTGACATCTTTTGTGGACGATTTGAAATGATTTCCACATCCTCTACAACCTCGACCGAAGTATTTTAATGGTGTCAGTCGCAGTGAACGGTCAAATTTTATCTTTGTCCTAAAATGAAGTCTGGGTGCAATGCATCCAATTAGGAGAATGTGTCTACCATTTCATTGGACAAAAAAAATACATTATTTTCTGACTTTACCTGTCGCTTGGGCTAAGAGGCGGTGTCTTCATGCACAGCGGACAATACAAACTGAAAACTATTTATATACGTTGCTGCAGAAATTTCAAACCCTTGAAAAGAAAGTTCAAACGTAATACATTTCTCTACGCCGATGTTTGATTGTGAAGGACACCATTCAAATAGATTGCGATAGAATAAATGCTATCCCACATGTTAAGAAATACCGAGATGTGGTTTCTAAATTAAAATAAGTTGTCGGTACTTAACATATTGGAACGATTTTGTAAAGGTCCGTTTCTAAGAAAATTACGTCTTTTACATGTCACCCATTATAGCTCTTTTGTATAATCTCTTACTTAAACATTTGGATGCAAAAATTTGAGTAGCAATTAATAGGATGTGTCTCAGAAACCGATTTCTCACCGTGACAATTAAGCAGGTATCGTTAATATGATATTATTGTCTGACATTTATCTGTATTATTCAACCGTTCCTTTCGTCCAGTTTCTAAGTTCCACCCTTTCGTGATATTAGTAAAATAATTTTCAGTATACCGTTAAGCTTCGACCGAGGATCTAACGATCTTGATTTTTAAGACGCTATCCCATACCGAAAAGAGTGAAAATCTTGATTCGGCGGATGTAAGAAAGACCATTGCTTACGAAGCCAATGACTGTGCTATTCACTGTTCAGTAAGTCCAACATTCCATCAATCGAAATTCTATAAAATATGTTCAATGTTGAGGAATCCGTTACAACCATCTGATACAACGCTTGACATTTGTGGAGGAGTTTAATTTGTTCCTTTTGTATCATAGGATTTACAGACGATTTAATGAACAATTGCGGCATTTGGGGTAATTTCTCTTTCTACCTTTTATGTTATATTTAAATACAGATACTGATTGAAGGCAATTAGTCCACACTTAAGATCGGTGCTAAGAGAATATTATTGTTTTGAAGAAAGGAAAAAAGAACGTTGAACCCGCTTATGTTTCCCGCTTCAATCGAAAAAGTATTCACCAGTCGTTCTTTGCATAATCAATCGGACCATTCTAACGCGAGAAACTGGATACAGGTTTAGTCAATGTCAATGGGTAATCAACCGATAATCTATTGTTTTACCTGAGACCGGGTCAAGAAAAGAAGGAGTCAAGACAAATAATGAATTAAATGTATGGTCGGTATAAAATAATACAGTGTGGAAGAATGTATACGGTAAGTTACGACCAAAAGGATACATTCGTTTGTACACAGGTCTGGAATACACCACCGGATACATTGATGAACATTTTTCCACCAATTTGCCAACAAGAATTCAACGAATAGACAAATTATCAATTTAACTGTCAGTTATATTATGGCATTGCATTGACTCTGTTCTGGGGGAAACTGGGCTGAATCCTCAACGACCTGCAATACCACAAACGAACTTCTCGCATGTTTTATACACGGAAACATTGATAGGTGTTCGGTATTGAAAAATGCATAACTTATGAGCCACGGTGCTTCCCAGAAGCGTTTAATAGATAAAAAAGCCTACCAATGTACATATATAATATATATTTATGACAATATATGGCACAGCCTTGTATTAAGATTTGACTTTGCGGCGAATGCATCCGTGAACATTTCGTTGTGAAAATGATTTACGCGCACGGGAGCTGTAGGCTGATTAAATAACAGGGTAATACTCAGATGTGGAGATAGATGCTTGTATACAGTAATTAATTTATTTATAAGTTTCCTATGAATGTGTATTGACCTCATGTGACGACTGGTGTATTAAGACGAGAACCAATTGTAGACACAAGTTCTACAGCTATTGTCGCGTCCGTTCACAAACATACATCCTAGCATCAAGAAAATGAAGGACACAGCACGATATTTCGGTACCAGCCAAGCTAACATAAACAGGGGACACTGGCAATAGCATCTATCCGATGGTC
Organism: Cryptochiton stelleri; assembly: GCA_031471745.1. Lineage (NCBI taxonomy): Eukaryota > Metazoa > Mollusca > Polyplacophora > Chitonida > Mopaliidae > Cryptochiton > Cryptochiton stelleri. Next base: position 10,150 of record JAUELC010163156.1, read on the forward strand.
GTGATTTATGAGCGGAAAGGGGGTCTTTTAGTAAAGTCAGCTTTGTTGTGGGACAAAGGCCACAAAAAATGATGGATCAGCTTGGTGGTGGGACAATGGTCACAAGAAATGGTGGACCAGCTTTTTAGTGGGACAATGGTTACAAGAAATGAGGAATCAGCTTTATGATGGATCAGTTTTGCGGGGGGACAATGGCCACAACAAATGATGGATCAGCTTTATGGTAGGACAATGGCCACAAGAAATGATGTATCAGCTTTGTATTTGTACAATGGTCACAACAAATCATGGATCAGCTTTGTGGTGGGACAATGGACACAAGAAATTATGAATCAGCTTTGTGTTGGGACAATGGCCACAATACATGATGGATCAGCTTTGTGTTGGGACAATATCCACAAGAAATGATGGATTGTTCATTACAAGCGCAATACTGGATTCGAGAATAATCAGATGCGGAAAGTTCCTCTTTTCATCATCAAGATGGCACCAATTGAAAAAAGAAACTAAAGTATCTCTTACGTCTATGTTGAAATTCGATGAGTTATCGAAACCATTGGATAGAGAAAGGGAACAATACAGGAACGCTGACATTAGTTCTGCCCCTCTGCATCGCTTTGTGTCGGCAATCAATGCGACGAACATATATCATTCCAGTGAACGTAGCCTGCTTTATTTTGGACCCACTTCAGCTAACAGTTCTGCAGCCTATATAATAGTCGCAATTGACAAAACGTGTATCAGTCTTTCTTTTCATAAAGCCTTGATCAGTCAGACCATTCTAAAGGGAGACATTGGATACAGGTTTAATCTACGTCAATGGGTAATCAACCGATAACTATTGTATTACCAGAGACCGGATCAAGAACACAAGGAGATATAAAAAAGATAATGTATTAAGTTAATGATCGGCATTAAATAATACATCGTTAAAGCACTGATTGTATACGTTACAGCGAAATGTGATATATATTACTTTCTATGGATGGGTCTGGAATACATTACGAGATACA
>JAUELC010163377.1:0-11161 GCA_031471745.1 Cryptochiton stelleri
AATGCCACAGATAATGCGAAGGAATCATTAAGGACCATTTGTGTTAATGTAATACCAATGCCGGTTTAGCTAAAACAACTACAAATATTAATTGTAAATGTAAGGTTTAAATAGTTATAGAAAATCTTCTTGACAAAAAATTGTAAAGGCCAATTTATGAAAACACTGCTTTTCGGACCATAAAAGTGTACCGTTACGACAGGCTTTGTGGTCCACATAAGTTGTATCGCAACGCGATTTGTGGTCCGTAGAAATGGTACCATAATACTTTGTGTTGGTCTGTATAGATAGTACCGTAAGAGGGTTTTGGTCTGTATGTTTATTCGTCCGTTTAGTTAATACCGTAACAGAGTTTTTGGTCTGCGTACATAGTACCTAAACAGGGTTTCTGGTCCGTATAGATAGTATCTAACAGACTTCTGTACAGAAAGTATCGTAAAATGAATTTTTAGTCCATATTGATGATACCGAAACAGGGTTTTTGGTCAGTAAAGATAGTATCTAACAGACTCCCGTATAGATATAATCGTAACAGGGTTTTTAGTCCATATAGATGGTACAGTGGCAGGGTTTTTTAGTCCATATAGATGGTACCTTGACAGGGTTTTTAGTCCATACAGATGGTAAATTGACAGGGTGTTTGGTCCGTACAGATAGTACACTAACACACTTTGTGGTCCGCATGATTGTACCGTAACAGGATGTTTGGTCCATATAGATAAATTACTGTAGCAGGAAGAAATATATCGCTCCGGTGAGAGTACCAGGGTGATTGATATCATATTTCCCCTCTGTATGCATCGTAGGTGGCAACATTAGTGAAACATTAAATATTGATCTATATATAATTTGTTGGCAATAAGTCTGTCACGTCCATCGTTATGAAAATGTGCTCGAAGTCTTTTTGTGATATTTATTTAGACTATTACCAGAATCATTATTACATATCATTACCGCCAAAGACACGGGTCAGTGCAAACATCTTCAGCCTTCTTGTTGGTTTGGGAAAACACTGCGCTAAGAACAGCGGCGGCCATGAAATCGTCCCCTCCTTCTTACCAGGGACTATGTTGGTTTGAACCAATTAAGAAAGGCGTTAATTAATTAGCGAAAAAAAAAGTAACAGAAAAGTGTATCTAAGGAAAATGGTAATCGGACGCGTTTCCATTGATTTGACAGCAAACTTTGATGATCAAATAAAAAGAGACGTTTGTCTAATTATTGCCAGGTTCGCAGTACGAATAGAACACAGTTAAGAGACTAACTGAATTTATGGCTTAGAAGTAAAACATGAAGGTAATTTGAGAAGTCAGTCCAAGTGAAATATGATGTAAGTCCAATTTATTTCATAGAGTTCTAATAAATATTGAGAAAAAAAATGTGTTATTTATTAATCACCATGGGCAATGCTAAATTTGTCTTCTTAATCGAGCCCGGTTGCCATATCAGGATGCACAACGCTTGAATATTAACACACCTGTAGGGTTATAGTTGTTGGGATTTATGGAAGGTTTTTTACCAATGTTCGCGGCATACGAATGCAATTCAATAAATGATCGCTAAGTCATAAATTATTCCGCAGTCAGCTGTAGATTTATGGAACCATTGTTTCCATCTTTTTGTTGGTTTACTTCCACGTTGGATTTAGGCTACATTGAGCTTCAGATAAATCTATAACCACACAGGGCTACACTCCAAATATATTTTGAAGAAGGTCTATTATTCAGTAGTCTGTCTGTTAAAAACAAGGTATGTGCTATCCCAAAGTACACAGTTTAATTATCAACACTAGGAGAAGCCCTAGTGGCCTTTGTCTGTCGCTAATCCTGATTAAACAAAATAAAGAATTAAATTAGAACTCAACCGACACTACGTATTCTTCCATTGGTCTGACCACAATCACTTCACCAGCGAAATGACCGCAAGTTGTTGTTTCATGGTGGAGGACAAATATGTTTATGCCCGAACAGAAGTAGGCCTAAATCTTATACGAATATGTTATGTTTGAGAATGGAGCTTTAAGATTTTTCAGATCTTTACCTTTGTTCTGTTTTACCAAATGTACTTTGATTCATGTGGATCGTGCATGGTGATATTGAGTTGGATAAACATTTTCTCCCACTTTAAGATTCTTTTAAATATTTACTATCTTTGCATTGTGAAAGTCTGGTGTGTTGACGATCTTGCACAATCATGAAAATGTATGAGGTCGTGAAACGTATCACCTCAATGTCGATGCAAATCCATAGGCGACAAAAAATAAACCATAACAAGATCTGACTAAATGTTATTTTTTTAAAATAATTATTTTGAAATATATATAATTTATTATTTAAAGTTCTATTCTATGTTTTGGATTTTAATACTTATATTCCCACATTTGTTTGTGTTTAAAGAGACACCAGTTGACGTACATAGGTTGAATTCAATGACCTATAAATATGTCATTCAAGTAGGCACTTTGGATTCCAACGCAGGAAAACACAACGAAGAAAATAAAAGCCAGATGGACAAGTGTCTTGGATTAAACCGTATGCATTTACTTTTACCATTAAAGATTCCATATTTAAACCCGTATTAAATATCAATAATTTACGAGAAACAGAAACTAGAGCAGAACATTGAAACAAGCAGACGAACGACGATATGAACGGATATTGGTATGAATAACAAGTGATAACAGTATACCATATACAGTAAGAATATAATTACGTCGGGACGTATGACCTCAAGAAAAGACCGTTTAACCTGTATTGATCAATCAAATCAACATGGATGTTATTTTTTACCAGTTAAAATAACAGACCATAACGCATGGCTCGGGAGTGAACATACTGGGATTGTAGTATGACAAACATATTTATAAAGGTAGATAAAGAACATTTTGCATGTATATATATTTATATTGGTTTAAATACTAATCATAAATATGCCGGCTTTGTCTATTAGAGACCATCACTGAACAAAACAATTAGTGAATAAAGTAGGCCTATATAAGGTGGAGTCCACAAGAATGACGGCTAACATTTAAGCCCGCTGGTTTCTAGGTTATTTACTTTAAACGCCTCAACATGGTTTTACAATCGCTTTATATGCGCTTGATCCAGACGTAAAGCCACGCCACTTGCTCTTCATTGTACTTCTAAAATCCTTTAACACTTTAAGATGTCATTTATAACTGTAATCGATCGACCAAGAGATTCCTGATGTGAAATCGGATTTTGTGGACAAATGGTTCTCAAAGCCGAGACAGGTCTTTTCCCGTGTAATTGAATTTACTAACGTTCACAACGGACATAAACGTTTGTTTAATCGGCGTGGAGACAGATATTTTGGAATGTTTATTAAACCCGAGTTTTGTATCAGTGTGTTTAATTTTTTTGGAACAAAGAGATTAACAGGTAAGTGAAGATCATAATGGGACTGCAAAAGATGCTTATAGACATATACAAACAATAAGGACCGTATTGGAAGGTGTCGAGATGAGGATGCGTACAGGATAGTCATGTATATTCTATTCTAAAGTCATTCATAAATATAATCTGACGATTATATAATTAAATATTGTAAGGGCTTTGGACAACTTCTGGCACTTAAAAAATTATCATATTTCAGATTTAATTAAGGATTGACTGTAATTATATTCTACTTTCACCAGAGTAAGAACATAAAAGCCGAGGTGCCCACTGTATGAATCCGCGTACATTACTGTAAAAAGCGAAAGTAAGATGTAAGGAAAACACTCATGTCAACTTTAACGTGCACTGTTCTGCGCGTTTATCAAATGGACAACAATGAGTTCTAAGCAGACTGTTCGTCCCAGACAACAATGTCTGGAAACGATTTATACCGACAGGGTTGATTTTATTTGACGTAGATAAGACACGCATACAGTTCCCAAATTGAGAACTACTCTTTGCAGAAGCTATAGGTTTTACTGCCAAACAATAATTAGAAATCAGGAAGCATTCTATTGTTAGCCTCCGTAGTTCAGTCGGTAGAGTGTTTGGCCTGTAACCCAAAGGACCCGGGTTCGAATCCTGGTGGAGGCAAGCACGTTTTTCTCTCTTCATTTATAAAAAAAATATATTTTGTATACCTGTACCGCAACAACAATAATAAACAAAAATAGCATACGTCACTTTAAGATCTTCCTGTGTGTAAAACATTACTGAACAAGGCTTTTAAATATTTAATTACGATTCTTTTGAGGATTTAATATGTTATCTGTAGTTAAAAGTTGATCCCGGAAAACTAATAGCTGTTTCGATTACAAGACAATACATAATGCTGTTTAGTGTCTGGCACAAGACAGTGCTCACAATTCCAATCTAGATATCGATTGATTCGATTAAGTTGTGTAATAACACGAAAGTAGCAGGAAAGAAAATGAGATAATATGATCTACTGTACGGTGGAGGACACTAAAATCTGGAAATAAAATGGCATTTGTTAGACAATCGGCTGTTAATTCAACGTGAAGTCAGTTTGATATCAGACATTGGGCATTCAAAATACATTCGCGTATGACATTCATATTTGAATGCATGGCGAATGACTTGCAAATGTCCTGTGAATGTGATGTGAATATAATGTCACATTCGAATGATTTGTGAGTGTCTCGGGGCTGTGTTTGAGTCTCATACGCGAATAACTCACCTCAACTAGTTATATTTAACTGATTGGAATGCAGTCTTGGGAAATACCAGTCAAAATCATTTAACAGTTCTTTCAAAACTTTCAAAACGCGCCATTTGTTATGGTACAAGAAAACCATGCTGCTTGTTTCTTAATTGACCTGAAGATTCGGCCCTTGCATCTGATAAACAGAATTCTAGCTCTCCAACTCCTTCCAATATATTTCAATTGCCCTTATGCCATTCCACAATTTCTTCTCACATTTTATGAAGGAATGCGACGTTTGTGAATAATCAACCCGAAGAACAGCATTCGGTCTTCCTCGGTCATTCCACCGAACCAATGTCTCTTTACACAGTACACTTAAAAAAATAAAAGGACCTATCGAGTGGAACAAACTGCCCTAGGTGTTGAAACAATGTCCTTCAACATCTTTATTTAAACACAATGTATAGATATCATGATAAATAACTGTATTACATTCACAAAACAACATTGCACGACTTGGTGGTGAAAAGAGGTAATATTCTAGAATCGAGTTTGTTTGATCATATCTCAGTGGCCTAGTTTTTATTTCTCGTAATACATCTCTTTAATGTGTTTGATTTGATATAATATACACAGCCATCGTTAACTTAACTTAATCTCTGTTTTGTCTAAGAAGAAAACACTTTACGGTGTCAATATTTGTCAAAGACATTGTGGTTAATATTCAATAATAGTTTTTACTATTATATTTGATTATTCCAATGTTTAATAACCATGAAGTTAAAATAAATAATCAATAATTTTTCAAGATGTTTCAATTTAAGCTAACCAAAAGTACGATTGTTAGAACAAATCACTTAGATTCATTGGATAGTGTAGCTTATTTTATGTGAACACAGTTTGTTTGGTAGTTGATACGAGTGGTACGCGATCCTTTCTTGTAAACTCGTTTGCAATCAATCATATGTTGTCAAGAATGAGTCACATTTCTCGCCCTTAACAAAACAGAGATACCCGTTGTAGGATATTTGTATGTTATGTTTAGGACTGTTTTCTTTCTTTTCTTGTATTTTATCAAGTCCTGAGGATTATCTCACTTATATGACGGCATTGCCAGTTTTAATGGTAAAGGAACTATACTCATTCCCGCAAGTCACTGACACGTTTTCAAACAGCTGCAGGATCACGCGAAGCTCCCTACCACCGTAGTGAGATCTAGATCGATAATAAATCAATACACCTAATCAATGCGTCTAAGGGAGGGACAAAGTGAGCAGTGTATGACACTGGAAAAAATAGTTACTCCGGATGCAGAAATCCTTTTGCGTTCAATAAATAAATAAACCTTAAAGTTTCTCAGAAATTGATTGAATATCAGTTATCTTTGAATTGCGCCAGTGGGTAAATATCTCCCAAAGATGTTAGTGTGTCCGTTTGATTGGCACCAACATTGTCAGTAGCAATTACCATGTTTGGGATTTTCGAAGAAATGAATTATAAAAGAGTGATATTTTTTTATTAACCGAATATATTTTGACAGCTTGTGCATACACATTTACCGGGAAGAGACTGTATGTTTTCTAACTAGTGGACACAATCCAGATTGCTAGTGGATGTTACTTTGTTAAGTGCAAGCTGTGGAGCGATTCGTTGTGAACAACATCGACGGACAAAACGTATTTGGAATTTGATCCCATTTACAGGCTAAAAAGTATTCCGATCTTCTTGGAGTAGTATTCATCAAGATAAAGGGGAATCGATATTTGTTGTGACATCTGCTCTGTGGTGGTTTTGCCATTTGTTGTTTGTTGGTATTGTCTGTTGTAACTTCGGTGATAATGCCTTCTCTTGTTTTGTGTTATTGTCCTATTTTGTTGGTACATGTGCTTCGGCTTTGAATAAATCAATATTAAAATTACCTAATAGAATACATTTTTTTTTTATTTGGAGATAAACTGTTTAAGATAGATGATAAGCGTTCATTAAACGTTGAAACATTCTTACCAGGAGGGCGATAAAAAATACCTACAGTATAGTCAGTATTGTTAAAACTAAGATCTATAAACAAAGATTCGTATTCACCATTACTACCACATCGAGTCAGATTATCTCTAATGCGTACACAAGATACACAGCTTGTGTCGTAGAGTAGAACACCGCCTCCTCTTTTGTCACGTCTTGAAGCAGTAAAGCGGTGAACCCAGGCAGGTCATACAGAGCTTTAGTTACCGGATTAAGCCAACTCTTGGAAAAACCTATAACAGTGAAGTCACGTTTGAGATTATTAATAAAGCCTGTCACTTCCTCGAAGTGTTTGCCTAAGCTACGAACATTAAGGTGAAAACGGAAAAGTTATTATTAGTAGATGAGTGAAGTTGTATGTCTTGGTTAAGATCGTCTGGGTGGTAATATTTTGATTGGTGGTAGTTCATATTGCTCCAATGAGCTATTTCCTCAATGTTGTCAGTCGGAGATTTACAATTGTCCAGGTAATTCAGTTCAATGGGGTTGAAGTTCATTTGTTCAATGTCGTAAAGACTGAAAGGCTGTTGGGGAGGAGTAACATTGTGCACGGAGTTTAAAGATTGAAGAGAACCTGTTTCACGTATTGCTTTCTTTGGTTTTGTGATATTGTCTCTTCACTTTCCATACAACATTCCGCTTCTGATTGCGCAAAACATTATCTTCAGATTCCTGACAACAGTCTCAATTCAGATTCCGTGTAACAGTCCCTTCAGATTCCATACAACAGTCCTTCATATTATGCACAACAGTCCATTCAGATTCTGTATAACAGTCTCTTTAGTTATGCACAGTAGTCCCTTCAGATTGCATACAACAGTCCATTCCGATTCCACCAAACAATTTCTTTAGGTTCCATAAAACAGTCCCTTCATATTCCGCACAACAGTATCTTCAGGTTCCATACGACAGTGCCCTTCTGATTGCGCACAACAGTCCATATCTGACGGCGAACAACAGTCCCTCTATAAGATTTCATACAACAGACCCTTCAGATTCCGTACAGACCCTTCTGAGTCCCTTCAGATTCCGCGCAACAGTCCCTTCAGATTCAGTACATCAGTCCCTTCAGATTCCATACAGCGGTCCTTTCGGATCCCATACAACAGTCCCTTCAAATTCCACACAGCTGTCCCTTCAGATTCCATACAACAGTTCCTTCAGATTCGATACAGCATTCCCTCAGAATCAGTGGAACTGTCCCTTCACGGTAAATACAGCAGTCCCTACATAGTCAATACAACAGTCCCTTCGGATTCCATAAAACAGTCCCTTCTTATTCCATACAACATTCCCTCATATTCCGTGCAACTTGTCCCTTCGGATTCCATACAACGGTGACTTCATATTCCATACAACGATCCCTTTAGATTACATACAACAGTCCCTTCAGATTCCGTACAACAGTCCCTTCAGATTCCATACAACAGTCTCTTCACATTCCATTCAACGGTCCCTTAAGATGCCATAGACCGGTCCCTCCACTTTCCTCAGAAGGGTCCTTTCAGATTCCATAGAGCAGTCCCTTCAGATTCCATACAACAGTCCTTAAGATTCAATACAACAGTCACTCAGATTCGGTTCAACAATCCTTTCAGGTTCCATACAACAGTCCCTTCAGATTCCATACAACAGTCCCTTCTGATTCCGTATAAAAGTTGGTTCGGATTCCTAGCAACCGTTTCACTATTCCATAAAGTGGATTATTGCCGGGAGCCGACAAGATGACTCGATAACAGTACAGTCGAGTATGCAGGATTTAAAACAAGTTACATCTCAGCATTGTTTTGTTGCTTTATGAAGGTATTCGATAGGTTATATTGTGTCTCTATACAAGATGGATTCAATCAATTTGTCACCAGAGGTAATAGCGTTGGAGGAGCCATTGGAAATCTGCATTCGTCTTATGAAATCTCGATCTGATTAAGGTGAAACCTGCCCTTACCTCGGCTGTATGAGGAGGACATACTCCAACCCCAATTAGAAGATAAGATCATGCATTATATTCGACTTGTAATCTCATTACATTCGGATTTTTTTTCATTTGGAGTTTACCGTTACCTATCATAAATCACAGATATCAGTCATTTCTTACAATTGGAACCTCTGATATATTCTTAGATCAATTGCCATTTCTGAAGCACTAAAATGCTGTCCCAGATCGGGAGAAGAATTTTCTCCAAAACTCTTGTTTTTCTTTCCCTGAAATTCCAGTAGACCGCATTCGACCTATTTATGAAAATAACACAACTTAATTTGCCAATAGTCTAATATGTGACATTCTTGTTTTTATATGTCTCAAGGTGAACTCGATTTCTCTCCAACTCTCAGATCAATTAAGAAGAGTAGATCTCAATCCAAGACTTCATTCCAGTCTCGCTGTTAAAAGCTTTTGTTTACTTGGTTAATGTACTCCTGCAAATTAATAAAGTTATATCGACAATTTCTTCTATACGCTATTGCTCATAAACCTTGTTCAGAAAAGAATCTTTCACTTTTGTAGCACTACAGATAAATTCACTAACAAGATGTCTATTCGGTTAAAATAACAACACGTGAAACGGTTTTACGGCCATAATTGATTTATTATCTTAACCCAAGTTGGTGAGACTTACGTATGCGGACATGCGAACAGTTTTGTAGTTTTGTATATGTGAACAAATTTACTAATTTTTTTTGTTTTTTGTTTTGTATATGCGAACACAATGACAACAGTTTTGTGTTTTGTCTATGCGAACACATAACAACGGGTTTGTGTTTTTGCGAATGCAAACACATTTACCACTGTTTAGTATTTATGCCGATGCCAACACATTTACCACTGTTTTGCGTGTTTTTGTCTATGACAACAGATTAACAGCAGTTTGGGGGATAATCGCTGATACTAATCTAACGCTCTTTTGAATTTCAGCTTTTCGGGAGTGATGTAAGATGAATATATAGGATGTTTTTTAAATTCCCATTCTGCATCGTGTATGTGTGTTTATACGTAAGCGGCAGTTGTACATATCCTGTTCAATTAGGAACTTGTTTTAATGTCACTGTCGATGGTATCATTAGATTCTACAATGGAACGGTGTTTTTAAAAACAACTTTCTTAAATGTTAAGATTGTAGTTGAAATATATTGAAAAATTATCCACAATTTGTATGATCCAAATGCATTTTTTTGACTTGCTAATATAATTTAAATTGTTAATACAGATGACTGCTATTTTAGTCTGATGTCATTCATCAGTTTAATGTAGGAATAACGAGGTTGGAATGGAGTAAAGATAATCGCTAATTGTGATTTAAAAATCTGTTCGTGATTGCATATAGACTTTAAACATGGTGTGGTGTCATATAATTAAAGTCAATAGCCTATTTAACAAACTTCCTGGGACATATACGTAAAATATGTCTGCTAGAAATAAAAGCATAAATAACCGTACCAAGACCAAAGGAAGAAATAAGGTATTCTCAATATCACCGACCTTAAAGACCTTAAAACCTTACAAGCTGGTATGGGGGACGCATTTTAACGAACGACAAGAAACTAGTGTATACGCTCAACCAAGATCTATATTAGATTTAAAAAGCCTTCTCTCACAGCAGAGTGACGAAACTCGTACTTATATTGTGTTATTTAACCAGATAAAGTAGACCCCCTTCAACCAGGGGTTTTATAAAGATGTATTTGTTGTTATTTATAATTTTATAGATTTTAAAAGAAAGATACACATGTTACACTTTGGTACTATAACCCAACATTTACATTTAACTAAATTATACATACAATTGCATCTGTCATCAATAAGAAAAAAAGGAGCAAGACAAGAACAAACAACTAAGAACATGTGAAAGAATAAATGAACAGATCAGTGTAAAAATGTACAAGATCAATACCTATATGCTTCATTATGCCACTACCAGACATTGACATTTACGTTTGTCATCAATTAGAGAAGAAATAAAGAAAAACAAATGCCTAATGAGCTTTGTGAAAGAAAAGACAAGTAGGTCAATAAGAAATGTATGTGACAGGTACATATATATTTTACCTTCTGGTACTATTACAGGCTGTTAGAATTTGCTTGCCTCCACGTGGAATCGAACCTGGGACCTTTGGGTTACAGGACCAACACTCTACCGACTGTGCTACGGAGGCTCAAGATAGACTGCTTCCCGAATTCTAAACCATTGGAGACTGAATTTCTCTCTCTACATAAAGCACTTACACAGGTACACATACTTTGACATTATCTACACTTTATATAATAACACAAATATACACCAAAAGCTGTTATTTATGCTACTAATATGAGATAGTTTACGGCAGACAAGGTAGCACTCCACATTGGCAGACAAGATCATCATCTGCACAGTCCACCACAGCAATATAAATATTATAGGTACCGGTGGATTTCGATATATATTATTGATTACAATATCGATTTACGTCCATACAGGACTGGGATTCCAATGACGTAAAGAGGTAATTACGTCCATACAGGACTGGGATTCCAATGACG
>JAUELC010163488.1:0-11160 GCA_031471745.1 Cryptochiton stelleri
TACCTTGTTCTGGCCATAACTTTAAAACTAAAACTTTGTTGAAGCTTATGCTTTGCACAAATGTTACTTATGTCTAGGGGGAGTGACATGACCTATACCCAAGGTCATTGAGCCTAGGTCAAGGTCACCATAGCCCAAAATGCTAATACCTTGTCCAGGCCATAACTTCAAAACTAAAACTTTGTTGAAGCTTATGCTTTGCACAAATGTTACTTTTGTCTAGGGGGTGTCTCATGGCCTATACCCAAGGTTATTGGGCCAAGGTCAAGGTCACCATAACCCAAAATACTAATACCTTGTCCAGGCCATAACTTTAAAGCGAAAACTTTGTTAAAGCTTATACTTTGCACAAATGTGCCTTATGTATAGGGTGTGTGTCATGACCTATACGAAAGGTCAAGGTCAAGGTCACCATAACTCATAATGCTAATACCTTGTCCGGGCCATAACTTCAAAACGAAAACTTTGCAGAAGCTTATGCTTTACACAGATGTTCCTTATTGTGGACTGTCTTTCCTACTTCTGAAGGGATATGTGATATTTAAATTGTTATATCTATTTCCAGGTCAGTTCACTTAAACACACAGAGGTTACATCCTTCCCAGGACTTCTCTGCCCACTACAGCCCCACGGCAGTACCCTCTAGCCCCATGGCTGTCCCTAATCGAGTGCGGGCCTTAACACAGGATGTCACACAGTCACCTGTATCAGGAAGGTATTTGATAACCTATGTGTCTTCATTTTAAAGAACAAGTGTCATTATGTTATAAATTCACACAAGTTTGACAAAATGAATAGATCAATCCGGATTATCTGGTTATCCCTGTTCCATTATTTTAATGGGCCTGCACCATGGCTCAGTGTTGAGTGCACGTTGAACTGCTGATTCTCCTTTGATGTACCACACAGGTTCAAGTCTCCCAGTGAACCTGAGGTATATGGGGTACATGAGGTCACTCCATCTATCATTATCGCTATTTTTACAAGGATTATTCCTGGGTTTCCACCATTTTAAGTAAGGCAGAGTAAGAAATGGATAATCCTTCGTCATATAAGTGAAATACCCTTGAGTACGACGTTAAACACCAATCAAACAAACAAACAAATTTCTCTCCCCAATGCCGTTCATGGGGTTGAGTACGCCAGTGGGGAAGCTACCAGTGACTCCGGGTTTTGCCGAGTTTCCTCCGCCATTGAAACTGGCACCGCTGTCATATAAGTGAAATAACCTTGGGTACGGAGTAAAGCACAAGTCAAAGAAAGAAAGAAACTTGATTTACCAAAATGTTGATAACTAGATCAGTCTGTACACTGCTGCTTTCTCTCTGCAAAGAGTTCTACAAGCTTTGCACATTATATTGTAACCGCAAGGTATAAAATTGAAGAACTATATTGTATTTAAATAGAATGGTATTTAATATTTCATATTCATAAATTCTACATTATAGAAGGTTTTGTTTATCTTTCCTGCTTTGATTTACTTTTGATGTTTGTTTTGCTTGTTGATTTTATGTTCTGCCCTTGGCTTTTATTTGCTTTAACAAGTTTAGAGCTACATTTCTTCACTTGCAATGAAAGTTTAACCACAACCGTGTTACACCTCCAAACCCACCACCTGAATATCCAGACCTATAACCTTTCTTTACACATAAGTGACCTCCCTCCCCACATAAGTGACATCCCTTCAAACATAAGTGACCTCCTTTTACACACAAGTGACCACCCTCCACAAATAAGTGACCTCCCTCCACACATAAATGATCTCCATTTACACATAAGTGACCTCCCTTTACACATAAGTGACCTCCCTCTACACATAAGTGACCTCCCTTTACACATAACTGATGTCCCTATACACATAAGTGACCCTCCCTCTACATAAAAGACCTCCCTCTACACATAAGTGACCTCCCTCTAAGTGACCTCTATTTGCACATAAGTGACCTCCCTTTACACATAAGTGACCCCCCTCTACACATAAAAGACTTTCCTTTACACATAAATGATATCCCTTTACACATAAGTGACCTCCTTTCACACATAAGTGACCTCCCTCTACACATAAGTGACCTCTCTCTACACATAAGTGACCTATCTCAACAAATAAGACCTCCATTTACACATACTTGACCTCCTTTTACAAATAAATGACATCCCTTTACATATAAGTGACCTCCCTCCACACATAAATGACCTCCATATACACATGTGACCTCCTTCTATGCATAAGTGACATCCCTCTACATATAAAATACCTCCCTTTACACATAAGTGACCTCCATTTGCACATACGTGACCTCCCTCCACACGTGACCTCCCTTTACACATAAAGGACCTCTCTTTACACATCAGTGACCTCCATTTATACAAGTGACCTCCATTTACATATAAGTGACCTCCCTTTACACATAAGTGACCCCCCTACACATAAGTGACCTCCTCTTACACATAAGTGACTTCCCTTTACACATAAGTGACTTCCGATTACACATAAGTTATCTCCATTTACACATATAACCTCCCTCTATACATAAGTGACCTTTCTTATACGATCTGATTCTCTGTGTGCTGCATGATTAAGTTGGATCTTTATGGCCTTGTGGGAACATTGTCCAAGCAACATACTTTCGTTGGAGATTTCATGTACTGCACGCAAAATTCCTTGCGCGGGTGGTTGGTGGGAGTTTCATGTTGCCCTGGTGTTCTCAGAGCTAAGGGACAACAAGAAGCTGTTGTGGCGTTCTGTTATGTCCTGTAATTGTCTTGTATCTTGTCATTGTTTGTTGCCAGTGGCGTCGAGGGTGGTTTCCTTCACCCATTGGGCTGGCACGCCGTCATATAAGTGAAAAAGCCTTAAGTATGGCGTAAAACCCCAATCAAACAAACAAAATTCCTTGCCAAGCACTCAGTATTCATAAACAGATAGTAAACTTCGTGTAAGATGACATTATAACAGCAGCTATACAGCTATGTCATGGTATATCAGACTTTGTTATTGTTTTAACTGAGTAACCTTAACCTTCAGACATTTATCGCTTTTCTTTGAAAATAGTTTTGTTTAAAATTTTCATCATAAGAACAATTATCCCATATACATGTATGACATACAGTTTGAGATCGTTAAGATTATCTTACACTCCTTCTTGAAATTAGTCTTTGATCCAAAAATCAGGCAAAAAAAAATTCCTCACAGCCCTCAGTGATCCTCTTGACCACATAGCACATAGAGGATCTCACAAGAATCAGATTGGTTTCTTATAGTCAAAAGTAATATCTAAGAAATTGTCCATACGAGTCTGTGAGTCTGGTGTGTGTTTTGTCAGTTGGCAGATAATCACGGGTTCAGAGAGTTACGCTGGAATCTCTTTCACCCCTGGGTCCGCCTTTGAACACGCCTCATTTTCTGAAACCTATCTAAATTCTAGGAGGTCCAGTCATGCTAGCTCGTAAGTCTCTACTCCTATCTTATTATTAATCAACATATATACTTACTGTCAACATAAGGTTTGAGCCACTAGGAGAAGACCTGGAGAAACATGTAAAGACACAACCATAGATAGCCCTCTGACTAAGGGCAACATGTTCTGAGAGTAGTCATGGTGTCTGTACTTAATAGCAATGGAGGAGCATTATTTTTTTCAACAGATCAAAACACTTCACAGTTTATGGCTGTGTTAGTGTGACTATTTACTGTTAAGTGAAAAACTCTTGAGCATGGCGTTAAACACCAATCAACCAACATATGTAAAATAACAAAAAATAATGTATGGGCCTTATGTACATGCACATGTAGTTTCTGGAGAAAAATTTGTGACCTTATATGTTGTTGGTGAGAAATTTTACATTTTTTCCAGAGGGGGGCTAGAGAGAACTGTTGATCATGATGATAAAAGCTTTTGTTTACTGTTTAATTGGGTCAGCTTCATAATTAGATTGTGTCTTTATTGTGTATTTAAGGATTAAATCATTCTGCCGAAGTAGTACAATGTAAATTACACATTCACTCTAAAGACTAACACAACTTAAAAAGCTTTGATATACAGTTTTTCACACAAAATAATGTGAGTTGATTTTGCATGCTTTTGGTTTGAATTTTTCATTTATAACATTTGATTAATTGAGTTATGTCTAAGTTTTACTGTATTCTTGTTTGATGTTTTTTTTTACCCTGATAAGAGAGAGAATGTTGCCACTGTTGCTCTTTCGTTATATGTTGCTAACAGTGAAGTTCAAATAGAGACTGTCTTAAATATAACCTGAAACCTAAGTTAACGATCACTTACACGTATTGGTCAACTTTGTTGCAAAACTTAAGACTTTATAGCAAGCATTTTGTCTTGGGGTATGTGAGGTTTGCTCCGATATATCATATATCTGCCCTCTGGACGAGTGTTCCAAGCAATTGCCATCATTTGTCATGCTGTTTGTGCCTAGCACTGGAAGCACATTTTTATTTTTCTAATGGTGCAAAACACTTAACATGTTATGCCATGGTTGTGTTAGTTTTGCTATTTTCTGTTGACGTACACTGTCGTCATATCAGTGAAATACCCTTGCGCATGGCATACACCAATCAATCAATCTCCTATAAATCTGGCCATCTGGCTAAGGGCAGTACACATATTTCTAGCTTTATACATTCATGCTGTCTGTGCATAGCGTTGAAGGAACATTAATTTTCCAACACAGCAAAACGCTTCATATTTTGTTTGTGAACGTGTTACTATTTTATGTTGGAGAACATCACCATCATATAAGTGAAATACCCTTGAGTATGGCGTTAAAAACCAATCAATCAATCTCCTATAAATCTGACCTGACTTAATTTCAAAAGGAGATGGTGACCACATGAAGATTTTGGCTTAGAAATCATAATGCCAATTGTGATTAATTTACAATGATATTATTTTGCACAAAGTTGAACAGATACTGAAATGAGCTGTTTATTTGGTATTGTAGATGTAGTGAAGCCACGGAACATGAAGTCAGCGTTAGATGGCAGAGACTGAACGACGTGTGGAGATTGTTCAGTAACGCCTATGCTCACAAAATCAGCGTCAGAAACGGATCAGAGTCTACAGGACTCGGGACTTTACTCGATACTTTTGCTGGGAAAATTGGGATTCGGAATAACCCAGTCTGACCAGAGATATAGACTTCTACACTGTCTGTTTTTTTTATGAACTCTATCAGTAGTATTTATAATTTAAGAGCTGAAATTGAACTCTTCTCTATGGACAGTGTATTGTCCTGGCTCTGTCAGGAGACACTGCTGAGGGAAATAACATTGAGTAAAACATTTGGAGGGACAATAAGTTATCAAATAGTGTGGATACAACTGAAAACATATGCTGAGTGAGTCATATTGACAATTTCTTAACTGTGGAGTCTTCAGCTGATTCCGGATAATGTATTGTCCTGGCTCTGTCAAAAGAGTGAAATAACGTTACTTGGAGAGGACAATAAGTTATCAAATGTTGTGGGTACAACTGAAAACATTTGCCGAGTCAGTGATATTTACAATTCTTAACTTTGAAGTATTCAGTCAAACATGAAATTTGTGCATTCCAGGTAATTTAATTGCACTTTGTTAAGTTATCACTTTATCTCAAGAAAGAAACTTAGATCAGATCTTTTGAAATTTATTTGACCAACATGTTAAATAACAAATTAAATGAATACTATTCATCCGAGGACTGCCTAATGAAACATGCGTACTGTACTATCCATGATTCCCAATACTGAAAGCATTGTTGCCACGGTAAGTATGCCCAACATAAGCTAGGCGCCTGGTGATGCGTTACACGTCAAGGAATAATCAGTCCACATTTCGTTTTAACTTGGATATGAAATAAAGAAGCCTAGCATTTCTCAAATAGCGTCACTGCAAGAAGAACAACAACAGTACGAGTAAGACTATGATGCCAAGGAGCTGTTCCGGGCCTAAATATCTACAAATGTCAACTTTGAAGTCTCAATTGTGAAGTCATTAAGAGACTGACACCCAAGAGTGGCTTTGTCAAAACACACTGTCATAAAGAAACTGTTTAGCACCAACCCAAATGTAACGTGAAATTTGGAGGATATATTGTGCTATATGATATACAACGGATTTCTCTGACAAAAAGAACAAATGATAAGTTCAAGCAGTATTGACTGTATTTGAATTCTACCATGCTCTTACAGAGTTGACCAATACAGGATCTGGGATCAAATAAATATATGTCTGATGAAAAAATGGGCCTTTTTATGAATAAATCCTTTTAATACAATGAAGTATGTACTTCACATTTTATGGTTTGCGTTAGCGTAGCTATTTACTGTTGGAGAACACCATCCTCATATAAGTGAAATACCATTGAGTACAGAGTGCCAGCCCAATCGGTTAATTAATTGATTGGTGTTTAACACTATACTCAAAGGGTATTTCACTTATATGACGGTAGTGTTCTCCAACAGTAAATAGCCACGCTCAGATGAGTGAAATAATATTAAGTATGGCATTTCATAAAGATAGGCCTAATAGTTCTTGAGTCCATCTTTATATCCATGGAAATAAAAAAATATATTGGTGAATCTGTAATAGCAAAATGCACAACAGTTGGTGGTAAATGTGTCTACCAAATTTCCTAAAGATTTGTTTTCTAGTTCTGTTCTGTTTATGACTTAAATCAAAATTTGTATCCATGGAAATAAAAATAATAAATTGTTGAATCGGTAATAGCAAAATGCACAACTACAACTGATGGTGACTAAGTTTCACAAAGACCGGCCTTATAGTTTTCAAGTTCTGCCCCGGAAACGGATTGGGGCCATCTGGCCTGAAGTCGGTCATACCATAATACGACCGATTTTCATCGGGGGTATAAATAATGGTGAAACCGTAATAGCAAAAGGCACAACTATTATTGATGGCGAATGTGTCTACCAAGTTTCATAAATATAGGCCTTATTGTTTTTCGAGTTCTGCTCTGGAAACGAATTGGGGCCGGACGTCGGATTCTGATCATACCATAAAACTACCGATTTTCATCGGGCATGTAAATAGCCAAAACCATAAAGTGTTAAGTGTGTTGGGAAAATAATCTTCCTCCAGTGCTTATCAACAACAGCATGACTACACTCTGAACATGCTGGCCTTAACAAGAGGGCCACTAAACATGAAAAAGTGTATGTGACCACAAGCTCTTATAGTTAAGTGGTGCCAAGGTTAGCTGTGGAAAAGATCAGTAATACATAATGCTAGTTTTGTGAAGAACACAATAATCGTAAATTTTTATAAGTGTCAATTTTAATTTAAAAATCAGTACCAGTTGGTAATATAAATCTGGGTTATAAATATCTATATTTAATAATATGAACACTTATGTAAGTTATTTATATGTGACTGGGTACTATTAATGAACAACATGAATTATCAATTTCAATAAAACAAATATTCATTAAATCTGTCGATTAAAATCATTAGTCTAACTAGAAGTGTGCATCTTCCATTTAGGGAGTGAACGCAGCATTGTCGACTGGCAAATAATAGTGACGTCTTATCTCGACCCATTCTAAGTGCGGAATTCTGGGTCATTATTAAACCCCTGATACATAGACTAGGGTAAATTTGTCAAAGTGAAACTCACTGACATATAAATATATATGTCAGTCGTCAAAACGTCAAAATTTGCAATCGGGGATATAAAAAAACACAACCTGTGAATGAAGTGACATTTTTTGTACCCATTCCGCCATTGACAATAAATTGTGAATTGTGGTGAAGGCATTATAGAGGAGTTTTACAAATGGCTTTTAAGGGTAAACGGCTGTCAAAAAAAAAAAGAAATTACCCATCATGCATCAGTCAAAAATCTGTGCTCTGCAAAGTTTTCTTGTGTGCTACATCACATCAATGATCATAAGTTATGAGGGTGCTTGACCACCAATGCCCTGTACACTACTACTTAATAAAGGGAGTTGCACACTTCTAGATATTAATAGACTCCTATATTATAATATATAATACATATTCTAGAGGTCATATATGTAATGTACATCCTGAGATAATATTGTGATTTATAAAAAGTTTTATAACCATTACATATATCTTTATTTTCATGCAAGACTTCATCACGTCTGCCATGTACTTACAAACAGGTTCTAGTAATTTGGTCAAAAAGACGCCCATTTACCAATCACGGTTTAACCTTGTTTTGGAATACAGGCAAATATATATTGTTTAAATTAAGTACTATCAAGCACTCCATTAAACATAACCATTACTTTTCATCATCATACATGAGGGTTTCTTCTTATAATTTCTAAAGATTAATCTTACTGGCACAGGCAAGACGATTAATATCAATCGATAAATTATCTCCATTTCTTTCCAAATAATATAACGGAATAATGAACCGTTTTTATATTCCATTGAAACATGACTACAACTATTCTAGGCTTTAGCATGATGTCACAGTGAGTGTGAGCCAATCAAAACCATACATTCCTCAGTTGGCGGGAATTTCTGTGGGTGATACTTTACAAGGGCTTAGATGGACTAAAATAACAAATCAGCTTAATAAACGGAAACTAGAGTATATTAAAAGATAAAAGTGTAATTCTGGAGCTGAACTTTACTCTTTAAAAGATTTACTAATGCCTGTGCTTATCTCCCGTAGAATAGAGAAAATCTGCAAAAATGATAAATTCTCCCATTTAACACCATGTTAACTTTACCCCACAGACCTTGTCCATCTAGAGGCATTAATACAGTACCCGGATGTCTTTAGCCTGTAATCCTGTTAGGGTTTATGCTGGTCCAATTCTAGCCCAAGCCTGTTGCCTTGCAGTTTTCTTGGAATCATTTAATCCTTACAAAACATAAAAAGGTTTCTCTCCAAACTACATGTGTACACTGGTGAGCTGCTGGCAGATTTGATTATGTGTGATGTGCCATCACCATGCGTTTCCTGCTCCACTTAGTCTAGTTTTTTAAAACGGTCCAGAAACAACCTCCAACCACACTAAATGGGTATAACTCATTCTAAACATTATTCAGAAATCTTCTGCAAGACTTCACCTCTAAGGTATGTACGCGCCATTTTGTTTCTCCTAAGCTGACTGTATAACCTGGAATCCCGAAAATCAGAGGAAAATGGCGCGTAGATACACAGGAGCTTAGATTCGGACATCTCCGTCGTAAAACCGAAGCTACGCGAAGTGAGTCACAATTGGGGTATAACTCTGTCAGCATCCACATTTACTGATTATCCCCCCTGAATTAGCACCATCTTGTAGCCGTACTCCACTTTTAAGCGCAGATTTCTGAAAAGATGCTTCAAGTTCATCTAACTCACTGTGTTTGGCCACAATCTCTTCCAGCAAAAACCTAAACAATGTAACCAAAACCAGAACATTTTTTACTATAGTATAAAAAATCCTAATCGCATTAAACAAGAGTTTAGAGAAATTTTACAGAGTAAATTATCACAAAATAATGCAAAATATCTTTTCTCGATAACTTAAACAGTGAATAAATAATTGTGTGTTAATCATATCCAGAGTTCCTCTGAAAAGCATCATCCAACTGAACAAATATTAACTGCTGTAAAACCTTCAACTCTGTGCTAAAAACAGATCTGCTATGACAGAGGTTGTGATCACATAGAGGTTTTGTATACATGTAATTATAAATCCAAACATTTCATGCTATAAGCTGTTCAGTTTCTTCAGTAATTTATTGTTCAATTTTTTTTACCATTTAATCAGGAACTCATTTAATTATTGTTTAAATCAACTAGGCTTTGTTTGTTTAATTGGGGTTTTACATCGTGCTTAAGGTGATTCATGGTTATTTCATGGCAAAACAGTGTGCAATAAGAAACATTGAGCAAGTTTACACACCCTACAACAAATCATCGTGGTGTTCCACCTTAGTTCAGAGAACACCAAGACACAGGAAGCTACAACCTGTGATATAGTATAGAGGGATTAGAAACTTCATTGAGATTCGAGTCAACCAGTCGTGAATGTTTGACTCAATTAGCCTGTTCCATATACAACGAACTCATTTTATATACGGTAGAGAAAGCACGAATATAGCGGAGTTGCTTAAACAAATTATTTCAACTTTTGTGTACAAGATTTGTGTTTAAATGAAATCATATTTCTGTGCAAAATACTCCAGGTGTGATAAGGGTACGGGAACTCAGAAAGCATAGATTTAGGCTACACGAGACAGCGAGTGGAGTAATCTGTGTATGGAGCACGCTGACCGAGTCAAACATTCACGGCTGGCTGGCTGGAATCTCAGCGGGGTTTCCAATCCCTCCATACTATATCCCAGCTACAACCAACCACCTGCTTATAATTTAGTTTGTTTGTTTGATTGGGGTTTTACACCATACTTAAGGTTATTTCACTCATATAACGGCCTGCCAGGAAATTACCCTTGATATCACTGTCAACAAACAAAGACAAGACAAAACAACCACAACCACAAGAAGCAAAACACAGACTCCACAACAGATCGGCTTTGTGTTACCCTTAGCCCTGAAAGCACCAGGAAGCTACCTCCAACCACCTGTCATTGAAGAAGGGTCAGCAGCCCAATGTGTTAACCACTAGGCCAGGGCTCGGGCCCTCTACAAAGGGGTAGACATAACCCACACAGTAACTTTGACAAAGCGCTAACCACTAGGCCAGGGCACGGGCCCTCTACCAAGGGGTAGACATAGCCCAAACAGTAACTTTGACAAAGCGCTAACCTCGAGGCCAGGGCACGGGCCCTCTACCAAGGGGTAGACATAACCCACACAGTAACTTTGACAATGCTTACCAGAATACTCTTATAGATGTGAGCTGTAGGATTTGAGTCTAACTCCAAACTGACTTTGATGACACACATGTCAGCCATTCTAAATGGTGACGACGGAATGTCACTATCACTGGAAACCAACGAGGACACTGATGACGATGGAGATAACTGTAACGAGAAACAACATCCAACTTTTGGTACAAGATGTGCCATGAATTGAGTTTTCTTCTGTTAGAAAGTTTCCAACACAGCCATGTAAATCTGGATTTGTTTGTTTGTTTCATTGGGGTTTAACGCCGTACTTAAGGTTATTTCACTCATATGACGGCGTGCCAGCCCAATGGGTGAAGGAAACCACC
>JAUELC010163599.1:0-11159 GCA_031471745.1 Cryptochiton stelleri
GAAGATGGTTTAAATAAACCGAAATATACAGTCATAATGAATTGTTCATCATTCTTTGGAGTTGTCACTTTACTCTATTATGCTAAAAGTATCGGTGGAAATTCTAATAATCTAGTATAGAAAAAACCTTGTTTTAAATGCAATGTCTTCATTTGATCCATTTACAATTGACTGTGTGGATGCCAGAGTGATGTCCCCGTGTCTGATGCTTAACTGTATCGCACCAGTCTGAAATACTACTTCCTGGGTAGACGAACGACGTCTTTTTGAAGCTAAACTCTAACAAACTTATATCAGTGCCTGTGCCATATATACAGAATTATGGTTGTTGTAATTAACCGAAATCAAACTTGGATGAAAAGTAAAATAAATTAGGCAGTGTAATTCAAACAAGCTGAGGACGGTAAGAAGCAAGTTGCAAACTTAAAAACATATCCAACGTCTGCGTATAATAAAGGAGACAACAGATTTTTCAATGTTGTCTTTTCACTGGATGTGCTACGCTGTACAAGGTTATTTCAGTCCCACGACGGCATGCCAGGCCAATAGTTGAACGATTAAAATAATGACAACATACACGACATTCACAGGAAGGGCGGTATGATGCTGTAGACAAAGTGCGGAACGGCTTCTGGAGTTTGGGCCATTGCTTGGTGTTCGGTTGTATTCCTAACCTAAGTTTACCTTTTTTAGTTGGCGCCGTAAATGTACGACTTTCTCTCCCAGAAGTCTTAGTTGTAGCTCCACCATGAGCCTCTCCGGTTAACTTTCTGCTTTCTTCTTCAAATGCCTAAAGAATTGATATAAAGGTGAGTGATTGGTTAGTGTGTGTTTATTACGTGTTCTGGTTAATGTCAATTCCAGCTGATGCTGTGGTGTATAGAGTTATGAAAAAGATGTGAAGGCGTTTTGGACCAACAGGCATGGACTTATCTGGCCAACTTTGAACGTTTCTTATGACGTAGGCAGCGTGGGAGATCTCTTATTTCTCCATTCCGTGCAGTTTGGATTTCAGAAAAAAAGGTTAATCATGCTTGATAAATTGGGTAATTATTGTCTTTGTTATTGCCCCTTGTTCTAAAATTTAATTATAAACCATTTCTGAAATTTAAGATATCTGTTAAATATAATGTGAAATTATATAAAGGTCATATACGCACCCAAATTTAGGGATTTTTAACAAATTCTGATTGCCTCAATTTTAATCAGGTTTGAAGTTTTTTCATAAATTAAAACAGTTCTGTTGAAATTTAAAACATTCAATGGGCACAAGGCTTGCGCGAGCCAGGAAAAATCCTGCAATGTTTCGAAATAAACGTAAAGAGGGCGGGCCATTTTTCCTCAAATGTATCACCAAAGCCTTTGATCCCACCACGGTGACCGTTTATGTACAGTCAACATTTTGAATCTTGTATATAAGGGGAGGAGCTAATAACTGTTGACTTGGAGTAACGCTACATCAAAGCGTGACCCAGATTTGACAGCAAATTGACAAATCCTGAATTAAAAAATCTGGCAGGATTGAACATTTTCAGGGGGTTTTTTTTGTTGTTGTTATTTTTAAACTTTCACTTAATCTACAAATCTGGAATTAACGGAAAGCCTTCATCTTTTACTTCTTGAGAAAAATCATGTCTTTCTGTAATGCCTTGTTTTGGGGTGCGTATGTGACTTTAAGTAAATATTGTTAACTGTAAAAGTAAACAATAGTGTGACCTTATTCTAATTGAGGGTTTCACTATGCTTATTATTCAGGTGTTGTGCAATCTAATTAAAATCAGATCTAAAATGGCTCCTCGTATATTTGAATGTCGCGTTTTAGAACGACAACCCATATAGCACACGGCGTCGATTGGTTCGTGTAGATGACCAATCACATAGCAGTTATTCAAATCTTATCAAAAGCTGTGATAGCCTATTGTATGGAGGAATGGGAAACTCCGCTGAGCCAGCCAGACCTAAATGTTTGACTCCGTGCCTCGAGTTGCCTAAATTTATGCTATCCAGTTTTAATACTCCTATCAAACCTGACATATTTTGCATAGAAATGGTTTCATTTAAGCATATATCTTGTACACGTAAGATTAAGATTGAAACAAAAAGACTCCGCTATATTCGTACTTTTTCTACCATCTATTAAACGAGTGGAGTTCACTGTATATGGAGCAGGCTTACCGGGAAAACATTTACGGCTCCCTGATTCGAATCTCAGTACAGTTTGCAATCCCTCAATACCATATCCCAGGTAAAAGCCGATCATTTCCGCTGACGAACGGAGCTTACCGATCGAAAGTTGGGACGAAAGGAACGGAGCAAAATCATTTGTATAAAAAGGTCAAATTGATTAACTGTTGTTATTGATCTTGTGTGCTATGACTAGCCATTTTGAATGAGTTAGTGAACTCCAAAGCGAAGCTGCTGACCCTTGACCTGATCACTAGACCTGAGACGCTATTTTGACTTGTCCGTTCGACCGAATGTTATGATAAACATAGTTCTGTTTTATTTTCCTATTTATTCTGTTGTTATCTGCTCTATGTTTACCTGATGTCATGTAGTAAACGTTTATCTCCATTAATTAGATGCAAGTTTCCCCTACCGCCAGATATGTTGCAAATGGTCATTCAATACACAAAAGCCGTGCACAAGTTACTAAATTACTACCTCCCAGTTTACAACACGTATTTCTACGCACGGTCTAAATGATGTTTCAGACTCAATTAAACGTAAAACTAATTAATTTGTATCTAAACAGATAGGTTTTGGATTCGAGTTTAAGTTTGAAGAACATTTTTTTAAAAGAGCTTATCAGAACACCAGCTGAGCTATAGCCAGATCCGGTGGCGGCCATGGTTATTAACAGAATTGTGTATGCTGTGTTAGCAGACCGCTGTGGCGGGTCGCAAGTTAACGCGAGAAGGGTCTGGTTCACGCTAGACTATAAAATGATACAACACGCGACTAACAAATTACAATGGCTGTCAGGCTATTTCGGCTACTCTAACTGTTTATGACTGCCTCGTGTTAAATTGCTTTCAATTGGACAATTAAGATGGTGACTATTCATGAACCCCCACACTTCCTGACCTCATTAAACACCGTTTGCTTTGGGTTGTCGTCAAATGTTTACCATGTCATGGTAATAACCGTGTTGTGAATGTGATATGTGATATACAGTGTAGGTTGAATATCGGGCCTCAACAAAGATCAATATAACATAAAAGAAGTGTTCCTTCCTTATTCGATCTTGACATATGTAAAATGCACAAAAAACAACTGAATGAGAATCTTGAAATTGTATTAATGAGTTTGTTCAGAATGATGTCATGGCTTTTAATGAATAACATAGCGTAATATTTGTCCACACTGATCCATTGTTATAAATTTACCCTGACTGTTGATTGACTCCCAGGATAGACAACGATATAAACTTCACGCAAGTGAGAGGTTGGATAGCTGTCCCTGTATTTCACTACTGTTTCGTACATCAGTTTGGCCACAATACCATCGGGATACCTCAGAGTCCCTGTGCCTAATGCTGGGAAAGCAATAGATTTGAAGCTCTTTTCTGCTGCCATATTTAAACAGGTCTCAATAAATGTTACCACATCCTGTGGGAAGAACATAGAAATCAAAATGAGGTTCTTACAACATACTACAGTTCAAAGAGCATTTTGAAGATATATCCTCTTCATAAAGCCTAGTGTGACGTGGTTGCGCTACCGTAGCTATGTCACACTCGTTGTAACAGGATTCTGATTGGCTTTCGCACCGAGTGTTGATCTTGTAATAAATATTCATGAGCCATCTAACCATGAACAATCACCCTTGCTGTTTAAGCCCCGCCCCGAAAGTCCATGTGTTGATCTTGTTATTTATACTCATGAGCAAACTGACCAAGAAAAAACACACCGGAACAGAAAATAATCAATCACAAAGATAGCGTCGCTGTTACAAAATTTAGATTTTACATTGCGAGACCTAAACTGACACGAATCCAAGATTAAAGACATTCTACATTGGGGTTTGATATGCGTTGTGTTTTCGGGAAGACATCGACAGTTTTTATATGAAAGGGTTCTGCAGCGGTCACCTATGAGCCATCCTTCACCGAAGTTTTGTTTACATCTTACCACTGACCGTGAGGTTCACAACACGTCCAGACGGCTGTACAATTCCACGAATATTGTCTTAAAGTAGAAAACAGAAACGTCGCCGTCAGAGTAATCTGATCAAGAAAAAGCGTCGGTGTTACAAAATTTGTATTTTACATTGCGAGACCTAAACTGATTCGAATCCAAGATTAAAGACATTCTACATTGGGGTTTGATATTCGTTGTGTTAAGACATAGACAGTTTTTGCATGAAAGGATTCTGTAGCGGTCACCTGTGAACCATCCTTCACTCCATTTTTGTTTTACATCTAACCACTGACCGTGAGGTTCACAACACGTCCAGACGGCTGTACAATTCCAGGAATATTTTCTTAAATGATTAAAACAAAAACGTTCCCGCCTATTGAAATGAAGGCGCATCGTAGCAAAAAATCGGACACCGTCAACAGATGCGCCATAGCCAAAATAACAATCGAGAATTTTTCGTGCCGATCTGATGCGAATTGACGGAGACTTAACATTTGTGACTAGCGTCAGACATTCCTACTCATCGGGGTCTGTTTTACTGACAGCCATGCGTAATTAACGGTCTCCTTTGTGACATTACTTGAAAACTAGTACAGTTGTAACGGGTCGTTAATGTTTTAATTTTTATGCTTTCTCTTGAACTCGATAGTCCAAACATTTGTATATTTTCAATCCATTTGATTTTTGCTCGACATATTCTGCAATAAAATATTGCAAGGAAGGCTGAGTGTTACGGATTTCGGCAATGCAGTCCTGGAAAAAGCTTTCAAATAACATTTGACCACAAAACACCTCCCCACCACCCCTTCTACACCCATCCTGCACTTTTCGTGTATCAATCTTGCAAAACCGTCACCTGCTTTGCAATTTTATGTTGATGACGTATGTTCAGTAAATTAAACCCAGTCCACACCTTCATGTACACGTGGCCGGCAACAAATATCCGGACTTTATGAAGGCTATATACTGGCTGTAGCCACTCTGGTGTGATCACTGACGCAACGAACTTGTTTTGGCACATGCACAACCTTGCCGCATTTGGAACCGAGGTAGCTATTCGCTGGTTAGTTATTTTAAAAATCAGAAGTGACGTTATTGTTCGCAGAGAAGATAGTTATGTCTCTTAGTTGTTCTCTCTCCGCATGTGGCTTTTGTTGCCTAAAACCGAAAGATTTCTGTTTCTTGAGATTATAGCTCGCCTACAGTTAAACAACAAAAACAACAACAATCGGCAGCCTGCAGATAGATCACACGAGGCGCTTATCAGTTTATATTCTTCTGATGATTTCTTGTGGATTTCTTTCTCCAGTTGTCAACTGAAAACACGTAGGTATCAAGCTCATAAAATCATTCATGAGGGAACAGACACAAAGATGACCTATTTTCGCTGTGAACAATAACGTTGTTTCCGGTTATTAAATTAACTATTAACGGTTATGCTAAATGCGACACGACTTCGTATCTATATAATATACGTTGACAATCATAGATTTTGATCGAAAATTTATTCAAAAACGTATCAAACAAACATTCAATCTATACATATACGTTTGATACAAGCCCAATTATCTGTGATGCCAAATAGTCAGTGTAGTCTCTGTAAAGAATATCCGGTGTTTGATAAGTATGCCAGACATATCATTATGCTCCTTCCTAGTTATCAATATAAAGGACACAATACAAGAACAAACCTGTTTTCTTGTTGAGGATGCCGTTTCATCCCACCCTTCCAATGCACCGTGAAACACTTCTTGGCAGTTGAGCTTATAACCTTTAGTTGAAATCACTTGACCTATGGTCGTTAAGCCAGTTGGATAGGTTTGGTTGATTTCTGCCTGTATCTCCATTCCAGCAGCGTTAAGCAAAGAAATTGAAATAGCACCTCCCCTTAGATTCAACGAAAAACTTGTAGAATTCACCAACACATCCACCTTTTTAATAAAATAAGAATTTTAGCAAAAGAAAAAAAAAACAATTTACAGATGCAGATTGTACAAAAACAAATTACCTAAACGTACACATATATTAGCAGCCTATGGACAAAATCAACAGCATGACTGTTTACGTGTTACCACAGCGTCAATTTGTAAAAAATAAATCACAGCTGATTTTGCAAGCGTGAATCTCCTTCGCGTTGGAATTTGCATTTCTAAACTACATGTATAATGATTTACCTTTTGGTCAGCGATTTTGCCTTTGACAAGACAAATCTGTAAACCAGATCGGGTTGTGATCATCCCATTATCCGATCTGAGAGAGGGAGTTATTGCTGAAACAAACCCTAGTATCAAACAGAAATAGTACAACTATATGGTCTTTAAGTTAGAAAAAAGGAACGAAACAGTTTACCTAGATGTTCCAATAGTGATTGACAATCGATAAGCCAACAAAGGAAGAGTTTGTAGACAGTGTTAATCAGGACATTTGTAAGTTTTCGAACATTTACAAATATTGGTACCATATATATATATATATATAGATATATTAAATTCGGATATCATTTTTGAAGAATGAGCATTTTAAGCACTTAAACACTTCCATTAGGTTATTGCTTATTCTACAGCTTATGGTTTGGTTTACTTTGAGTCCGGATGTAGATTTAGGGTTGGTTTTACATATAATTATAATTTAAAATCATAAAATTATAATAGTTTCATTATGGCTAGACCTGTTCTCTTTTTTCCACAAAACTTATTCGTTGAGCTTGTAGCTCTACCTTATATAGACCATATGCTTACACCAGTTCAGTCAGAGCTCTTTTAGCAGAGGTTATAGCTTGACTAACTTTTGTCTGGTAAAGTACATGAACTTTTTAAATAACAGTTAATATAACTGATCATACCTGGTTGAGTAGATGTCCACTTTAAACCTTGCTCTTTGGGTGTATGGACTGTGATTTGAACATTTTCTGGTCCAAATTCAGAGTTCATGGCATCTGTAAACGCTTGGGAGACTGGTTCGTCAAGGGCCACCATTATAACCTCTTTTATTTTTGATGATGAATTCTCTTTAAAATGTGAACTCACAGCAGCAATCATATTCATAGTGGCCCCATTCAGTGGATACCCAAATACACCAGTACTTAATGCTGGGAAGGCAATAGATTGGTATGAATAAGTATCTGCCTTTTCCAAACATTGAAGGACAGCTTCTCTAAGAATTTCATCCTCCTTCGCATTCCCTCCCTTCCACATCGGTCCCACAGCATGGAGGATTGCCTTACATGGCAGATTACCAGGACCTGTCTTCTCCACTTGTCCTTCCAATAGCTTCATTCCTCTTTCCCGAATTAGTTGCAAAGACTCGTCTTGAATACTTTTCCCACCTAGTTGCAAAAAGAGTGAAAGACAACTAAGAAATTGCTATAAAGACTCTACTTGTATGGGTAAACGTGGATAGAGAAAAGTTTCAGAAACATTGATGTTCCTCGATCATTAAGACTGATATGGTTAACTAATCAGTTTTCTTGAGTATGTACTTGGATATTATAATAGATTACAATTCATTTCAAATAATAAGTGCAAGCAGGTTATTTAGCCTGTATAAGGCTAAACTATTGGAATCGTGTATATCCATATGGACCAGTCTGAAAGAATAGCAGGCTAATTATTATTATTATTATTATATTTATTATTATTATTATTGTTATTATTGAAAGTAAAATTCAACACTCAGAAACACACTATATTGTTTAATATTAATTGGTTTTGGTTTGAATAATGAAATAGTCAAGGGAGTTTCATTCATATGAATATGCTAATTTACAGCTTTGATATTGTTTTGATTGAACGACTGAGTGACACAAATCAAAAAGCTTGATGGTTGATACACGTTCATGGCTTACCTTTCTTTAAAATATCAAGAGCAAGTCCTCCAATATGTTCTAAATTCTCGTTTGCTGCATTCACAATAGCATCCGTTGTCATTTCAGTCATGTCACCAATCAGGACTTTGATTTTTCTGTTATCAAAGAGGTTTACGTAAGCTGTAGGAATCGCTGTTAAAGACCGTTGTGAAACTGTTTTCTCAGTTGTTATTTCTGAGTAATCCTCAGTGTCTTGTTTGATGAAGACCTTAAATTTTGATTGTACCGTGGACAAAAGCTCCGTCCCTTTCTTAGATGAAAGGTATTTGATATGTCCCATTTTCTCCACTGAACGTGATCGACGCTTTATGTTTTTAGTTAATTTCTCCAGTTCTTCTTTGACATCGTTAATCCCCTTTTTATTTCCTTTGACTTGGATTCCAGTATTATGCTCGTTTAATTGAATTCTCACTGGAATGTGTCTGTTGACAAATGATGTCTCCAAAGTTCTCAGAAAGTCTGTCTGGTACCGACAAATAAAACTAGCTCTCCCCTCATCCAGCTCACAAACTTCAGAAAACTCCGTATGGTTCCAGAAAAAATCTGTAACTGCTTTAAGAGCTGTATGTCTTAGGTTCTGTGTGGTGACTATCTTAATACTACAGTCTGTTTCAGGGGTGATCATGATCAAATTATTGCATTGTTTAACTATTGCAGAGTGAAAGTCGTGCCAAACAGATTGTGACAACAGCACTTTTCCTTCTTCTCTGATGGTAATCTCCGTCTCAATAAATGTACGTTTAAAGATTTCAATGCTGCTATCAAGATCGTGGTCTGTAGCTGCAACAAAGGTGATCCCTGATCTTCCTTTTTCCCACACAACTCTTTTCGGTCTTAAGTTGTAAGAGAACACTTGTTTAGCCTCATTTGTATCAAGGAATTTGCAAATAAATGTTGACACTTCTACACTCCGGGATTTCAAAGCATCCAGAACTTCGTACATAGTTGTTTTTGCTTCCTTAACATCTCCGGGAAGTCCGTTGTATTCTACATCGTCTGACTGACTGAGTAACGTTATGGTCAGGTTTTTGTTTTTCTTAATGTTTTCCAATACCCACTGCTTCAAATAGAGAAACTTATGATGAGGTAAATGTATCACTTCTTTAATTGATTGCTTTGTCCGTTCTAAATCTTCTTCTATTCGACGTTTTACCATTTCTACCATGCGTACTACTTCCAGAACTCGTTGTAAACCTCCAATAATGGTGATTGTGTGTGACTCATCCTTTGTCAGAATGATAACTCCTTCTTTCAAGTTAGTCTCTCTTGTGTTCACTTCCTCTTTAATTTTTGACCAGGTTTCCTGAAGACAACTCACTTCTTTTACGGCGTATAAATCCAGGAACGATTTTAACCGAGTAGTAGCGTCCACTGTCCAGGAGGATAATTTGTGCCTGTTTCGTTCAACTCTTCCCAAATTACAGCTGACTTTCAAACAAACTGCTTGAGTTCCAGGTTCCATCACTTTAGCAGACGCCTTTGACATCTCTATCTTCAACATCTTCCAGTAAAGAGGAAACTTTAAGAAAAAGCCCAGTAACTCTGGCTCTACTGTATGTAAAATAGGTTCAGGAAAGAGTAGGCATAATGGCGGAGTTGCGCCGTCAATATTCACTAGACCAACACAGTCATAATGAATACAAAGAACCAATGGTCGGTCGTCTAGCTTGTGCTTCTTCTGTAAAACTCGATCAGCCACTAAGAAAGAATTGATAATAACACAACCATAACGAGGCTATACACCAAAAGATGTCAGCAACGAAACAAACAAAAGTATCGATGTTTCTCTGCTGGCCAAAAATAATTGTGTTAGGAAAATTTCAAACTTACCCAGGATTACAAAGTTTTAAAAAGAAAGGACCATTGACTCTTTTAATGAGAGTAATAGTTGAATCCTTGTAACGTTATACTATATAATTTTTTTTGAAAGTCACAGCTTTAATTCGCTTCAGTCGATGTGGAATCTCAAGTATAGGCCAGATAACTGGGATATCAACTTATAAGACAACATGATAAGTTATGTATTAAATAATACTCATAGGCGATATAATTAGAAATTAGAGGCTTTTCTATAACCCCACCCCCAGATTTGTAGGCTTAGTGAAAATTTTAAAATAACAATATTTAAATCACCCAAGTCATCACATGCAAGGTCAGTCAGCACGGTGGATCGTAGGCTTTGCAGATACATATGAGGAAAATGGCCATCCCTCTTTACGTTGAATTCGAATTACGGTAGGATTTCTCCGGGCTCGTAGCCTTGAACCCAATGATATTTCTTTATTTTATTTCAATGTAACCGATCCTTTGATTATAAACAAATTCAAAACTTCATTAAAACCGAGGCAATCGGATTTTGTTAAAAAAAATTACTTTTGTCCAACCATGTTACTTTAGGGAAACGTTACCCAAAGTTCCCCATGCAACTTGAATATTTCCGTAAAGATCACTGAAGGACATTTAAACCAAACTCGAAAAGAGTAGTCTGGTACGTGGTTTTATAAAGTATATCAAACTGTAAACCTGTTGTAATTGTTTTTGCTGGTGAGAATTTTAACTGTACCTCTGTAATCTTTAAAATCCACTAAAGCATAGCCTTGCTTTTTAAATAGTTGGACCTCGTTGATTTCTCCCCCATCGCTTCTCTTCGGGTTAGTAAAAAAGTATTTTAAAGCGTCTTTTGTCGTTTCATCTTTAAAACCCGTCACTCGAATACAAGAGCCGACGGGTACAGCCTCAACAGTCAACAGATTTCCATCCACGTGTTCAGCTTTACAGATATCCTGTAATGCAACTACGTCTGTGAAAAAACGAAAGTAATAACATACATATAGAACGTGGGATTATTTCAATGGCACTGCTCGTTATCATAATGAGCCGGATCAGCAATAATTGAGAAAAATTAGCGTTTATTTCTGTAATATAAACAACACAAGCACATATGTCACCATTATCAGAACACTTGGTATCTCTATACCTATACAGGTGTACAGACACCATGCGATATTAGACTGGATGTCCATGTTATGACCTAATTTCATATGCTCGATTTCGATTGGCGACGTACACCCGTCCATGCCCAATCAGCGACTCTCTACAGTAGTTACGTGTATTTGTTTTGATAGCTCTGTTCAAAAGGACGTAGTATGTTT
>JAUELC010163710.1:0-11157 GCA_031471745.1 Cryptochiton stelleri
CGGATCAAATTTATTTTTGCGTTCACACGACAAAAAAATGTGAACTAAAATAAGCCGGATCAGAAAAGACCACCTTTTTTGCCCCACCAAAACTGGTGAATTAAAATAATTGCCGGTATAAAATAGTTCACCTACAGGTGGCGTTTATAGAATACTGCGACGTTTCCATTGTGACGTCAAACGCTCCGGCTGGTTGGCGCTGTGCCAAGTTTCGCGCGACACTGAGCTGACAGGGCGATCAAAAGTGTCGTGTAACCGCAAACCGCCATTAAAAGGTGAACTCAAATGATCCAGCCCTGATCCGGACCAGAGCAGGATTATTTTAGTTCTCCAATCGAATGCCCGTGTAACCGCGGTATAGGTTCTGTCACCAGGAGACATCCCTGCCATACAACATTAAGAAATTGACCAGCAGCTGACAAGAAACCGTTCTACTAAGGTATTTTTGTGATTTTCCTGAACCCTTACTATCCTGGATACATTCCACCAACACTCACTCTCTTTCAATATGTTGAGAAACAGTTCCTTAAATACCAGTCACCCTGCTGACAAAATTGTTAACTCGAATTAGGCAACAATTCAACGAATTGATTAAAACCATCCGGTTTAGGGTCAATAAGCAGGCTTTTACAATGTTTGCAGTAAAATGGATTAACTTGTGTTAAAGAAATAAAAACAATAAAATAATATATTTGATAGCATATGAGGCAATTTCATTGGGATAGGTTGACTTTATTTGAGTCGCAATGAAGCTTTTTTATATTTTTTTCTCAATAATTTAGAATGGCCCTTTCATCCAATTGTATCTTTAAAGATCTTATTTTTGCTATGTATCAGAACCGCGTTGCTGTAAGGTCTGTTGGAAAACACGCTCCTCTTATAAGCCCCTGACGATTGTCTCTGCCCTCCCTGACTGCGCATACAATTGGGAAATAAAGCAGTATGGTGATCGCTGAAGCTGATTCAGTCTGTCTTAAACCAAGACTGTGCTCATAGCTTAGCACGGGTCATCGCCGTACAGATTTATATCTTCCAGCATACGCTAGGTGCTCTAGTGTTGAGGAGATATGACTCTGATCTGACAGTCTAGCGAAAATATGAACTTATATAACAAATATTGTGGTCAATCAGCTGTAACGGAAATACTGTTTAACTGCATCCTGTTGCCCTATCTTTCTTAATTCTGAACATATGACAGTGGATACAAAGCAATGCAAAGAGTACATACTTGCCTTAGTCATCCCGTTGCCGGGTGTATTTTTTTAAAAGCATTATCAGTAACTCATATGTTCTTTGTTTAATTATCAGTAACATTAAAAAAGGAAGGATATTTCATTTTCAGAATAACACAAGAATCTCAGAATAAGCTTTATTTTTAAAATACATATATGAATCAACCATAGTCTCGTATCTGTGGATAGTAGAGATTTCGTTTAGATTATTTCTTAGTTTCCTATTTGTCAATATTTCTCATCGCCGTTTAATATTATATAGGGTAAAACAATATATTAATACTATACTTATTCTTGGATGAGTCTAGGTGTCATCAGTATGCAAACATATTTCATTAAACAAAGGCAATGCCATTTTTTTGTTTGTTGTTGAAACAATGTCAGTTTGTTATCGATGAGACAACTACTGGTAAAGTTTGAAAGCATATAACAAGTAGCACTCACAGGAGTAGAATACAACGAATATAACTGAGCTAGAACTATCACAAATTGTAAACATATTTGTTAATGTTGTGATAGTATGTGCATCTTCCATTATCCTGGGGCAGTTACGTGTATAAAGTGACGCAATTTGCCAAATGGCATACAAGACGTGGGATCAACATAGGATACTTTTATCTGCTTAGTAAGTGTAAGGTAACTAAGCTTATGGAGAAAACTTCCAATACGTATGTGAACCTTTTATTTACTGTCAAAAACAATGTTACTCTAAAAGAGTTCTTGAATCGATCAGAGTTTTAATTATTTTTTACAAATGCTCAATCCTCATCGATCTTCAATATCGCCGTATGAGAATATAAATTGGTTTCCTGTACAGCAAAGGAGCTGCGATATTTAACAAAAAATTGAATACGGAAATATTTGAACTTCTTTGGAAGAAAGAAAGTCTTTTGCTGCTGATTTCAACAGTACTATAATTTAATTGGTTTGAATGGCTATGCTAAAAGATTGACGGTTATGGAATGTACCAAAAGACATGCTGCGTTTAAACATGTTGAAGTGTGTCTCTGTGTACACTGCAAGTGTCTCATGTCTCATGTTCCAATTAGTGTGGTAAATTTAACCACTTATTCTTGTTAGTAGAATTACTATGTAGAACGTGTCACCGTTGTGAAGGATAATCACAGTCACCTGCCTTTCCCTGTTGAATATTAAATAAAATATATTATTTTAAAAAAATAACGTTTTGTGTGTGTTTTTGTTTTGTTTGTGGCACTATAACTAATCGAGAAAATTAAAAAAAGCAAAGAAATCTGCATTTAAAGAAAAATGATTTGTCTCTACCAGGTTGTGAAACGGAATAGCCGAAATCACTGGACCCAAACACAATCAAGAGGATTTTCCGAACGATCCACCTCACGGCAGCGCTTATGCAGCGTCCAATGAATGTAAACATCCGTGGTCTTGTTACTAAAATATCACATTCCATACTGATAAATCTCAGATCCATAATTTTCATCACCCTTTCTAACATAAAAAAAACAAACTTTTAGCTAGTATTTGCGTAATATCACTGAACATCTTCACGATCGAGTAGCAGCAAATGACACAGCGACTGTCGTGACTATTCCACTCATCAAAAGGCAATGTTAACCCCGTGTCAGACCACTGTCCTCTCTGTGAAACTGGGCAAATATTGAGTCGAGTTTGGCGGAGGGGTAATTCTTACACCGTACATAAATTGCACAGAAAATCTAAGGCTACACTTTTGCTGTAGAACGTTATTATAAATATCAGTCCCTTGTCCAGTGTGTACTTCTGAACAGAACACAAGATATTGATCCATTTGCTGTAAGAAACATTGAATGACGTTCTATGGCGATTATTTCTCTCGCCACTTTAGACAGTTACAAATCACGTCATTGCTTTGAGTAGCTGGACATCTTCCAAAGGTATTTATGTGTGAGAATCAGCGAGAAAGAAGATTGGTGAAACATCAAGATTGTTCGTGGACCCCGTAAATGGTGTCTGCTACGACATGGACAGACTCACGGAGGAAACGCTGATTTCACTACCAAATCAGTATCCACATCCACATATCAAGCCAGCACTTATTAGATACATGTTAACATCCAGTCAAAGTCTCGAATATTTGTTTTGTATTAGATTCTAACATTTGGGATGACATAGACATCTCAAAAACCTCTGTCATAGCGCTTATACAACAATAACCAGATTTACACTGGGAACGATTCATCCATGTACACTTCTATCGATTTGATATAAAATATATTAAATTTTCCTTTCATTCTGTAACACGAAATTTCCATTATCATAGTTTCTAGCAACTATGTACATTTTGCCCAAAGTATACTAATTTGGAAAGTATATGTACTTAAACAAAAATATTCTTTAAATAAAACCAAAAATAAAAATATAAATCTGTCTCCTTAATGACATTAATGTACCATATTACTTGCAAGCTAACATAAACGTTTTTAATTTTATCTTCTAATAATTGAAAATTATATCTCAGTTCAATTAATTCTTACGCAATACCGAAAACCGTTAGTTGATAAGAACGTCAACACTATAAAGTGTATTTCTAGGAAATCATATTTATGAGACATGCAATTATGCATCAGAGATCTTAATGTCTTTCTAGAGTTTAGTTAATATTTGCACAGTTACGTGTACACATGAAAATAATGCGTCCCAGTTGAATAAATAAAAACACCATAAAATAGCCCCGAAAAGTTCATTAGTTAGCAGAACTATAAAAAGCCCAGTCTAATCTTTCAAATAGCAGTCATCATTATCAGGCAGCTAAGTGTTATGCTAAGATATTTTGTGCTCGTTCTGAACATCAAAGGTCCCAGCTCCACTCCACTAACACCCACTTTGTTAATAATGTGAAAATAGTTTCTTATAAGCTCCCTTAAAAAGTATAAGCTTGAAGGTAAAAAAATCCACTAAGTCCCAGCGTGGGACACATAACAAGGCTTAAACTATGCTCTTAGTAAAATAAATTACCTCATGTCGTTCAGCCGAATTTTATTATTTAAAGGAAAAGAAAACATAAAAACAGAGTCTGATTAGATAGACCGTATAGAACTGTTTCCAAAATTGATGTCCTGAATGTGTGGACATTCATTATCTTGAGAGAGCCACAGTTAGCAGCGCATGTATGGTGGACAATTCCAACCACCTTGTTTGTGTCTCTATAACTTCTACTATTACCAAATAAGTATTCTCCCAAATCCGTCAAAACCATTGCTTGTCGGTGTATTTTGTTCCATACTATTTTTGTAGTCATTTTAATAGAAGTTTACTGCATACTTGTAAGTTGTATGGAGTAACCACCAATATGGCATGAATTGTCCACCATACAGGTTTCTGCTCAGTGTGGCTGTAACAATATTATGTAACACTTCTACACTATCAGGACACCATTGCTTGAAACTGATCTTAACGCTCTATCCACTCAGACATGCCTTATTGTTAGTTTCCCATTCATGGACAAAATAATTTCTCAAAATACAATGTTTTATTGAATATTTGGAAAACGGAAACTCCTTGTGATAGAACCATTTCTGCATTGCGGACGGTGTTCTGCATTATATACATTATTTCTGTCTTGTGGACGGTGATGTAAATTGTACACATTATTTCTGTCTTGTGGACAGTGATGTACATTATATAAATTATCTCTGTCTTGTGGAAGGTGTATAAATTAAAAACATTTTTTTCTGTCTTGTGGACAGTGATGTTCATTATATACATTATTTCTGTATTGTGGACAGTGGTGTAAATTATATACATTATTTCTGTCTTGTGGACGTTAATGTTCATTATATACATTATTTCTGTATTGTGGACGGTGATGTAAATTATATATATTATTTCTGTATTGTGGACGGTGGTGTACATTATATACATTATTTCTGTCTTGTGAACGGTGGTGTAAATTATATACTTTATTTCTGTCTTGTGGACAGTGATGTACATTGTATACATTAATTCTGTATTGTGGACCGTGGTGTGAATTATATACATTATTTCTGTATTGTGGACGGTGATGTACATTATATACATTATTTCTGTCTTGTGGACGGTGATGTACATTATATACATTATTTCTGTATTGTGGACGGTGATGTAAATTATATACTTTATTTCTGTATTGTGGACGGTGATGCACATTATATACAGTATTTCTGTATTGTGGACAGTGATGTGCATTATATACATAACTTCTGAAAGTGATTCATCGTGACATGGAATTGCATATATATACGTCTTTTTGTTCTCCCTATCAGATTCTCGTTGCTTTAGGGTTTGTTGGAAAGCACGCTCGGTCTGGGATGAGGTTTATTACACCCAGACGGTTGTCTGTCTGCTCTCCAAGTTTCCTCGTACACTGGAGAAAAAAGCAGTATGATGAGCGCTGAAGCAGATTCAGTCTGTGGTAAATCAAGACTGTGGTCATAACTCAACACGGGCCATCACGCTAACATACCCATTTATATCACCCAGCAAACGTATGGTGCTATGGTATTGAGGCGATATGACTGACCTGACACAGCGAAATTATCAAATATCAATAAAAAAAAATGTTGTTGTTAGACAGCTGAACAATATTTTGATATGTTCTCTTTTTGATTAACGTTACATTGCTGTTCTCGTTATCATAAAAGGTATCTGGAATGAGATGTGAACAGAGCAAAAATTTCACATTTTAAGGTTGTGTTAGTGTGTAAGCCTACTGTTGGCTTACACTGCCGTCATATAGGTCAATTACACGTACCCTTGAACTCGGCGTTAAACACCAATCAATCCATCATATAATGTCAGTACTGGTCGTAGCATGGCTTTACTTTGTGTTAGAGTCAATAAAGAAACACTTTCCTGAAAATAATCTTGTGTTTTACGGTTTATTATTTATATGTAGGTGGAATACCAGGCTGTCCTTCACTGATAAAAGTGATATGTCGCTGCCATTGAAAAACACCTTTGTTTCTACACTTCCATTGTTTTGTCTTCCGTTCTACTGTGACGCTTCGTATTTCACAAC
Organism: Cryptochiton stelleri; assembly: GCA_031471745.1. Lineage (NCBI taxonomy): Eukaryota > Metazoa > Mollusca > Polyplacophora > Chitonida > Mopaliidae > Cryptochiton > Cryptochiton stelleri. The sequence goes on from JAUELC010163710.1 coordinate 6,247, forward strand.
GTAAAACTGAGGTTGTTGTTTCGAACACGTACGGTGTCGTTCCGAACTCGTATGGTGTCATAACCAATTTGAAAAAAATGTTGCGAATTGAAAATTTGCCGTTGATATAAATACTTAAAGGAATATTCCACAGTGAAATTTGAATAGCATTCTATTGCTGTTATGAATGTTACCCCACTGGCACGATACATATTCATGGTATTCAAACTTCACTGTGCAATATCCTCTTAATAATATACTGACCATCTTTACCTAGCTGATAAGAGGTTTTATACTGCCAAAAGCCTATTTACTAGAAGTGTGCAGCTCTCCTTTAGACAGACTAACCGGCGATGTGGACCAGCAAATAATAGTGACGTCATATATCAGCCCTTGCCATTTGTCGCAGATGGTAATTCACATTGTGACATCGGCTGGAGTCGATTGGTCAGAAGCACTGACCTATATATAGTTCAGTGGTTAAAAGGTACAAATGTGCACATTGGAGAAATATATAAAAAAAAACATAACCTGTGAATGAAGTGACATGTGTGTTTTCATTCCGCGTTTTTTTTATGTACTTTATGTATATTCTATTGGTATTTATTTGACAAAGGTATAATACTTTTCAATACAGTACATTGACAAATAAACGGCGGACTGTGGTAAAGGCATAATTGATGAGTTTTACGGTGCGACTTTTTATGGTAACCGGCTGTCACAAATCTAATTATCCCATCCTGCTTCAGTCAAAAATCTGTTTTCTACCGAGTTTAATTGTGTGCTACGTCACTTGATACGTTATAGGAGTGTGGTTGGCCCCCATTGCCGTGGACATTACCTAAATGAGAGTTGCACACTTCTGGATAATACTTCTCATACTATCAATTATAACAAAAAGGTCTTATGTGGGATGCGCCTTTCGAGAGCATTATTTTGAAGATTTTGTACCGAGATATAAAACACGCAAAGTAATTCAATTTTAGTTGTTAAGGATAACGATCTGCGCTGCAATGTCCACAAAACAATAGATAGTGTGCAACTGTGTTGCCCTTAAGTCATTAAAATACCGACTTAATCGATCAATTCTGAATTTGGTTGAGAAAATGCTCTCTTCGTTAGGGTCCATTAGAAAACAAGTTCGTTCCGCAATTGTGTTTACCTTAAGTCATTAAAATATCTACTTAATCGTTCCTAAACTGGCTGTTTCGGTTTCATATCAGGTACTGGAAGCGTACCAAATATAGACCATTTTGCAATAAATCATAAAGTACCATTGGGTTGAGACAATGCTCTTTATGCTAGGGTCCAGTATTATACACGTTCATACAGAGGTGAGCTTTCCTCAACTAGGGTCAATTACAAAACAAGTCAGTCGTGGGGTTGTTTTTGGTGATTTACGATCTTACAAATATGTCCTCCTGAAACGAGTCTTGGCCTATGGTTCATGAGAAATACGTTTGGCATAGGACTATCCCTCTTGTTTCCGGGTTTTCGGAAACACGTCTGGCCTGTGTTGGTCCCGGTTGTCTAATGGTCTATTTAAAACACTAATTTGGGTTGGTCCTTGTTGTTTTATGGTCTACTAGAAAACACTTCCGCTCTAAAGACTTCATGATTCGGCACCAGTTCGATAGCTCGAAAAAGATGTTCATTATGGGCTGCAATACTCAGACTACGTACATGTAGACGATCTGATTTTTAATCGCTTTTGCATCTCAGGCATAATATCATTTATTAAAATAAATAAGTCATTCAATCTTCCATCAAGCTAAAAATCCTAACCCAAAGCAGCCCCACGCCGGATGAAACTATCGTGTTTCAAATTCTTCCTCGATAGAAGGAATTCTCCACGCTATTTGTTGGCTACTTTTCGCCATTTTGCACGTGACTAATATTGGCAGTTCATAGGCTGGGTTTGTCTGGCGCATAGAGTGGAAAATTTAATGGCGAGTGTTGTTTTCTGTAACAGGCTTGCAGCAAATATTCAAAAACGGAATTGGGGCTTCCATGGCTTGTTCGGCATCACGACACCTATGCCGACACTTTCTTTCTAAAAAAATATCCATAATGACCTAGTCTCCGTGACCCTGAAATTCAAACTTGTTCAAGACATTTTCATAATAAACATGGGTGTAGGTTGTCATTCAAATCCACCCGTAAAAAAAACCGCTAGAGTAATGACAACCTCGGGCTACATGCATACAAACACACACACATATTAGCTACGTACCGGACACATCCTATACCTCATCAACTTCGATGCGATAATATTGTTTTAACCTCAGAAGTCAAACTATCAACCCTACTTGTAAAATAGAAAATGAGTGCAGATCTACACCTTGTACCGTTATACCAAATGTATATAAATAACCATCATGTTGGTACTTGACACGCCTGAAACGATGTCAGAATGGACATTGACACGATGTGTTTAAATAAAGAAGAAGTTGTAATCCAAAAAGCCAGGTGCATATTCATTAGTACATCAACTTCTAAATGCCACTGAAACAATTAAAAAAGATTCCAGTTAAAATCTCGAGTTGTCGACGTCGACAACTCGAGATTTAAATTGGAATCTTGAGTTGTCGACTCGATATTTTAAATGGAATCTCGAGTTGTCGACAACTAGAGGGCCGCAATGAGCTTCCATATATAATACAGCTAAAATCAGCAGCCGTAGACTTTCTTTCCACTAGGAAATAAGATCAAATGTTTGCTTATTCAATTTCTTAGTTAAATATCGCAATCCTCTTGCTGTATTGGAAAACCAATTTTGATCCCTCTAGATTACCAGATGGGAATATTGAAGATCGATTTGGCTCTAGTGAGTTAAGATAAAAATAATTAAACACCGGACGTTTAAATAATTCTTTGTCCATAAAATTGCTATCGATACAAGCAGTTCCCTAAAGGCAGGGAATGTCCTTCCTCTATATGCTCTTTGGTATTGAATCAGTGATAAGGAAGCAGGCAAAATGATTCGAACTGTAAATATAACAAAAAAACTGTACAAGAAGACTATTTTGTTTCAACAGGAACACGTGTAGTGTTTAAACATGTATAAGTGTGCACATATTGACGAACCTGGTTACTAGAAGTATATGTTTTTCCAACCAGCGCGGAAAATTAAACCACTTATGCCAGTTGTATTATACAAACTTGGTGCTAATTGATGTGTAGAACCTAACAGTGGTACCACTCCTATGTCAATATCTCCACAATTGGAATATTGAACAGGCGACAGCTTTAGACAAAAAGATGTTTCGGAAAGTAAAAATGTCTTTGAAATGAACCAAAACATGGTATAGTATACATCAGTTTCTAAAGGGAAAGACTTATCTGAAACTGGCGTCCCGTGGATAAAGAACAAACTAGAACGATTCGTCAATCCCAGTGAAACTAACTCTCGTTTTATACAGTGTATACTAATCAAACAAAAATACAAATTAAATACATCGGTATGTGTGAAGGGATGTAAAGTGTATGCTTAAAAAGGGATAAATTTATACACATATGTACATGTATGACGAATATTGCCAATGCATCGTCCAACACTGCTACTTCCAATATCTTATCAAAATCCACCATGCATGTCATGGTTAAAAAAGATGAGAAAATGAATAAAAAACAATGTATTTGTCAACTTTTTGCATTTAACAACTTTAAAATGTACATCTTTAAAATATTTCATATATTGTTGATGATATTAAGTTATGTTTACGGTCTTGCTTACTTTAGACACACGATAATCGTTACGTTATTCGAAGAATCATCATTCTTTTAATAAATGTATAACTAATCCGTTGTCTTTGGTGTACTTTCCGCTTTCTCTAGGTAAAAGGGGCCACGCCATGGCTCAGCCGTTTGTACTTTGGACTGCTGAAGCGCCTTAAATGCACCGCATATATATATATTACATATTCGGAGCTGCGTATTAGCCTGATGTAAGAGAATTTGATCATTTGCTGCTGAAAATTGATGGCTGGTTTGTATGATGTTTTTTATCGGGTTTCTCCATAGGCCTACACCGACAATGTAAAAGCATTTTTTTAAGTGAAACACCTTAGAGTATGACGATAATCAACAATCAAACAAGTACACAAACTCTAAATGTTATACACTGTGTTGGATCGAGTGAATTAGACTAATGCCTATTTGGAGCCAATATCTCTAAAATAGATGAGCCGTTTAATGCAACTTATTACAACTGATACAGAGCTTCTTGTAATTTTGCCACGTAATTGTGCCACCCATATTGAATATTCCTTGAAATTTAAGAAAAATCTACATCCATTACATTTCCTAACAGTAAATATGCATTTTATCCACACCTCATCATGGGATATTAATACTTTTCTGGTTTTAAAGCAAAATGTATAAGTACACTTAGCTCTACTCCCATTTATACAAACTATTATTCTGCTGCAATGAGTTTGACGAGTGACTGTCTACTAAAGCGAAACACAATTAACAGACAGTAGTGGTATTCATAAACAATATAAATCCATTAGGCGGTTTGTTGATGATATAAATATAATATGTTGTGATCGATAAAATATCATTTTCAATGGAATGGTTTAGTTAGTCTTCAGATAGTATTTACAATGCCGTCTTGATAAGTGCCTTTGCTGAAGGTATATTAAGTGCAAAATCCTGAGGTGGGTTGTATCAGACAGGTTACCTGAACAGAAAACAGATAACTCCTGATCTTTATTTGTCACTTATAACGATCTACACTACATAACGGCTGATATCGGGATAAGTGAAAACCAGCGAACGAATGACGTGATAAAAGATCACCAGGGGCCGGTTGTTCAAAGCGGTATTAACTTTAACCATTGTTGTATGATGCCATGTCACAAAGAAACTCAATTGTGACGTGACGTTGTGCAACAATGGTTTAAAGTTAATACCGCTTTGAACAACCGG
>JAUELC010163820.1:0-11157 GCA_031471745.1 Cryptochiton stelleri
GAGTAGGGAGTTGACACAATCAGGGAATAAAGGGATACAAAGTGCTGGGAGACCAAATCAGTATCCTGTTGCAATAGAAGTAGAAATATCACGTCTCTAAATACAGACAACTGGGAGTACATGTACCTGTATTTTCACTCTGGCACAGGGATGTGAACTTAGTAAAAAACAATTGAATTATATCCGTCACAGAGACAGTTTTTAAAAGGAACTTTAATAGAAGTGAGCTGTTATGGTTCTTAAGAGAAGGCAATAACTGCATATATGTTGTTATTGACAGGATAAAGAAGAGATGACAAACATGCAACACACACAGATACTTGATTGATGTTTCATATTGTATCTTCTAAATCTACCACACTCATAGTGAACTACACTATTGTGTATCATTATCACACTTGGACCACATATATTGTAAAAAAACTAATTAGTGGAGTGTTTGATTGTGGAATTTTAACTCCATCTTAGTGAGCAACATTGTGGATTTTATACCAAGATGAATTACCACCCAAGTTGTTATATCTTTATGGAAATTTGAAAGCATCTAAGGTGAGCTAAACGAGTGTACATTATGAGATCATATGTGATGTGGATTATTTTGGACTTAGGTTAACATTCAATGTGGATCAGTTTATTATGGTGTATTATCAGCATTTCTGTCACCGCTGTTCTGTTTGTTTGAGGATTTGATCAACAACTGAAGACAACTTAAAATAATTGTTATGATTTCTTGTTTATACTGCTTGTTCATGTAATTGTATTTACCTACTCCAGAACAACAATGATTATCAACACAGGGGTGGGATTGTGCTCACATTCATTGTAACATTATTATTTTAAAGTGTTCTCATTGTGTATCAAATTGAACTTTTGACTGTACATGAAATTAGTTTGGAGACCATGTTTACACTACCTGACTGTTAATAGCCTAAAGCTGTCTGTGTTGTCAACTCTGGTCATGTGATAATAGGGCTGATGAAATAGTTACACATGCTATGAACTCAATACTGTTTTACTTTGACTAGATATCTGCACTCAGTCTGTGGTGACGGAACACTTTGTCACCAATGCTAACAATCCATGTTTTTTAGTTCTGATAGTGGTAATGGTCGATATATTTGTCTTGCTTGGCGATGCCATTGTCTGTGTGCTCAATGGCAATGTACTGTTTTTAATGTTCTCCAGTTGTAGGTTTATTGACAATGGTTTGTTTGTTTGGCATTTGGCAGGGCGCTTGTTACAGGATAATAAAATATTTGTCGGGTGTTTGCTTATAATTTAGTGCACATAATCCACTGTTTTTGAATGTATCTGTGCATGTATGTACATGTACCTACAATAATCAAAACTTGGAATGATTAGTCTTTGGACTGTTGTGCAGTCAGATTTTTGATATGATGTTATAATTTCAAAATGGCGACAGCGTGCCTGGCCCAATAGTATGCCCGGACTTGTTAAGGACCAGTCTTATCAGAATATTTAAGAAATTATGTACCCAATTATTTTTAATAAGTAATAATTTGATCTCTTAATTCATGCACTTATGCTATAAATGCTGTGTATTGTAATAGACTGTGGAACAACGTTCTAGTCAGTGGGTGGCTGGAGCCTGGAGGTCCCTGTTGCTGAGTGCTCCAAGGTCGCATCAGGGACCGGATTCATTTGTGCCACTGTAAATTCTATACTTTGTCTTATAGGACGGTGTTATGTGTCCTGTGAATGGCTGTCATTATCATTTTTTGTTGCCAGTGATGTGCGGGGATGGTTTCCTTGTCCCAACAGGCTAGCATATGGTCATATCAATGAAATAACTTAAGTCTGGCACAAAACCTAGAAACTAAAAGCATATGAATGTGATTTACTCTTAAATGAATGAATAAGCTTTCATTTGTTATATATCAGTTGTAAAGATAAATAGAAGACTAACCCTCCACATGTACAAAGCTAAGCTGGTGATCAGTGTTTAAGAGACTATAAAGTGAAATGAGAAATGGGGCTGTGATGACACTCTTATGATAGGACAATGGTTGTTATAGCATTGCTGTTACATGCCTATTCATCTGTGATGTAGATGTTTTTAGGAAGTAGTTTTTATATGCAATAAAGATTCTCTTGTAAGTTTTCACAATTCTGACTTTTTTGGGGTGAATAAAGAGCACAAAGCAGTATTGATTTTTTACAAATATAATGAGATCTTTGTTTGGTCATGAAGAACAAAGATTCCCATCTACCAAGCACCTGTCAGTCAATGGTTGGGTGTTAGTGAGTGCTGGAGACATTAGATATGCTGAATGAGGACATTCAGTCAGAATTAGAGTAACTTTTATTAACTGGCCTCCTACACTCACATCTTAACAAACAAAAATCAAACACGTGAAAACAGTGGCTGGCATATACAGTATATTCCTACCCAGCAGAGACATTCTGCTCTATATCCTGTGTGACTGCGGTCAATGGTATCAAATTAGCTTCACAGGTGCATATTGGCACGTTTTTTGGGTCACCTCAGAAAGAGCAGAACAAATGCTCAAAACCAGCTTCTATAGCACCTGTCGCCCCAACTATATACACAGCAAAGATAAGTGCATTAGATGTTTCTTCCTTTATGCCTTATATTCCTGACCTGAGCACAAAAAATCCAATTAAAAATAATATGTAACTAGATATTATAACCGGAACGAACCCTCTTACAAGGTTTCCAAGCTTATTCGGTCATAGCTCTACAATCAACATCTCAAAATAAATTTAAAAAAATAAAAATAAAAAAAAATTTGAAATTCAGTTTAACAGAAGAGTACGCCATTCTGACATATGCGGGTAATCTGTTCAATAACATTAGGATGCGTGTTTCGTACACTATTCCATGTGTTCAGATTTGATTTCACAACTTTTAAGCTATTAACTTTAATGGTATAAGGTACTTAAACTAATATTGCCTTCTTAATAAAAATTTTTAGTATGAATTTCATATCTCTCAGATGTATCCTTCCAACCTTTTACGTCATAACGCTACAAACTACGTCAGAAAAAAATGACAAATTAAAAAAAAAATGTTGACTGAAGCTGGGATCGAACCAGCGATCTTCAGTTAAAGAGATGAATGTGTAGACAACTGCGGTATCCGGAACCGATAAGCATTATAAGTCCAATAGTATTGTGAGAAGTGGTTTGCCCAGTATTCCATACTGTTTAGATATGATTTTGCAACCTTACAACTATTTAAGTAAATGGCATAATTTGTTCAAACTAACATTGGCTTCATAATAAAAACTTTCAGTATTAATTTCAAATCTCTCTGATGAATCGTTCTCGACTAGAAGATGTTAAAACAAATTTTTAAATTTCTACTCCCCTATTTCGGCGGCCTACTAATCAACTATTAATGTAACCATGCATATAAGAATAGTTGCAGTAGGTTATAATATACTTATACAACAAATGGTAAAACTTATAAAGAAAAATAAATGTAACTTTATGAAATATAGAGAGATAATGAACTACAAAAATTCAACATTTTTTAATGTTTGGGGCCTTATAAGTATTGTAATTTTAACTGTAAGTAGAATAGGAATAAGGCACACTATAGAACACAAATAGGACTGATATCCAAGTAAAATTCAGAGGTGACTCAATCGGTTTTTAATCACACGACTGTTGAAAATGGTATTTTTGCAAACTTTGACCGGAAATGACGTTATAACTATTAAACTTAGGAAAAATACAATCACATATTATGACTCGTTGAACAATGCTGCGTTCAACGATATACATGAGTAATCCAAAATAAGTACGTACCTCAAAAGCGAAAAATCACGTGACATTCAGACAATCATATATCTGTTACCAATGACGTAATCTATTTATCTTTCTCAAACATCTATCACAAGAGATTGAGACATAAGCCTGCCAATTTTCAACCCTGTACCTTAAATCCTTAAAGAGTTTAAGATTTTAAGCAAAAAGCCATGATTTGAATATGGCAGCGTTCTGACGTCAAAATTTAAAATTATTTCCACGCTTGAAGCGAGCCAGGATAGATTGTGATTGTATGGAGCAAACAGTTTTTCAACACCATTATAAGTTTCCGAGAAAAGTGGGGGGAAGAAAAATAATAATCTTTCCGATTCAATAGGCTATCCAAGTAAACTTGGAAACCTAATAAAATAAATGACATTTCAGAAGGCAGGGAAGGGTGATAACTCTGTTGAACAGTCATGACTCAAGGAAATCTTCATGCATATCCTCAAATTATCCTAAAAAAAACATGAACTTCAGGAGAAGTTACGCTCAAAAAATGTTCTAAAAGTACATTACCTGTACAGTTTTGTGAATGCCCTATGCATTATTAGAGCCAGTGATAAAAAAAAAGTAATAAAATATGAGACACGAACATAGACAAGGAGGCACGAACACAGACTAGTCGGCTCTTCATCGATGTAATAGTCTCTTTTACAAATGTACTTAAAAAAGTTATCAATTATATGTCACATAATTTCTTTAAAAGATTCAATTTTTTTAGACACATTCAAGTTGCCAAATCAATAATCAATTCTTCTATTATTAAGTCATTGTTCAAGTTAAAGAAAGAAAATAGCATGTCAACCCATGTATTTTCTACTGGCAGTTAGAGTCTAATTACTTCACAGTCAAACTCAATTTAAGAAATGAGTAAGCGAAATTGTTTTCATTTAGATGGTTTATTTGTTTGATTGGGGTTAACGCCATACTTAAGGTTATTTCTCTCATCCTATGATGGCGTGCCAGCCCAATGGGTGAAGAAACCCCCCCCCCCCCCGAATCTACTGGCAACAAACAATGAGAAGATACAAGACGACAGTCATGATAAACAATATAGATTTTGATTTACAATGTATTTGTTTGATTGAGGCTTTACATCGTACTTTTAAAAGGTTATTTCACTCATATGATGGCGTGCCAGCCCAATGGGTGAAGGAAACCACCCACGACGCCACTGGCAACAAACAATGACTGGCAATAAACAACACACACTGTAGTGCACTTATAATCAATATTTTTTGGACCATTTTGATTTTTCGGAGATGAACATTCATAGAAGCAAAGTACTTCTTTTTCTATGTAGAAAAACATTTAGTCCGGGATTTAAAATAGTCAATGATTAGTTGTGAAATAATGAAATCGGAAAGACTGTTTAATTTCCTTTTATTTACCCATAAAACCATAAAAGTACCTTCATTAAAGTGTGCTCGATAATAAATCCATAACAATGAAAATCCATCTAATGTTACTGATACGTGTACATCTGACAATGTACACTGTTACCCTCAGCCCAACTTACATATATCTATCTACATGTCCAAATTATATTATGTTATATTTTTCTGTGACATATGTGGTACACTGTTATCGAATGAAACTAAAACTAGATTCTCTTCCTTCTTTTTTTACACGATTGGGTGGGCTTTGTTGAGAACTGTATGTATATGCTGTGACTCGGCCTGTGAGACGAGTGAACTCGCATTTATGCTGGTTTCTCCGGAATTGCTGTGTCAATAATCAGGGCTGGAAATAAGGATTTGCCATGAACCTGTTGACAGGTTGCCTCAATCATCAACCCAATAACCTATCAACACAATAACCTATCAGGTAACCACACAGGTTACCACAAGAGAAGACCTGGCAACCTATTCAGTTACTGCAATTTAAATATAATATTTCCGACTGACTAAAAAAAAACAACACATGTACATCGTAAGTTGTGCATGTAAAAAAAGCCAAAACATTATCGTTCATAGAAATTTCCTCACAGTCTATACAATAAAGCAACAAAAACCAAGTGACCAAACACATATTCTACTCCTCAGCCTCCAGTATTTTAGTAATTCCAGGAACTTCAGTAGTCTTTTTGTGGTACATACTGAGTATTAACAAAACCAAGGATAAGACTTCTCCTCCTCCAACTCCCAACAGAAATAAATGTGGCACTGGGTTGGGTTTTGTTTGATTGGGGTTTTACGGCGTACTTGCACTGGGCTGCAATTACTTCAAAGTCAAAAATTCAATTTAAGAAATGATTGAGCGAAATTGTTTTCATTTAGATGGTTTGTTTGTTCGATTGGGGTTTTACGGCATACTTAAGGTTATTTCACTCATCCTATGACGGTGTGCCAGTCCAATCGGTGAAGGAAACCACCCCCAAATCCACTGGAAACAATGACAAGATACAAGACACCAGTCATGATAAACAATATAGATTTTGATTTGTTTGTTTGTTTGATTGATTGAGGTTTTACGCCATACTTAAGGTTATTTCACTTATATGACAGCGTGCCAGCCCAATGGTTGAAGGAAACCACCCTTGACGCCACTGGCAACAAACAATGACAAGATACAAGATAATTACAGGATATTTCAGGATGCCACAGCAGTTTCTCGTTGCCCCTCTTGAGCACCAGGGCAACACAAAGCTCCCTCCAACCGCCCGTCTAATGTTCAGATACAGAATGTTTCAAATCATAAGCTAGAAACATATCCCTGAAACATGCAAGCACTCGAAACTTTCATAAACTAAATGGCTATAAATATTTGTCATCAACATGGTTTGCACACCTCCTTTAGTCCTTGAATCGCCTGGAAAGCCCTTAAATCTATCCAAAAATAAAATTATTCTGGAAACTCATAATTTTGCTTTCAGTTTCTGACATTGGCCGAAAGGGAGGCCACCGGTACTTGTGCTTATTCCAAACCTAAACGAAAGCTCAAATAATAGCTGGAAACCAAATTTAGACTTTGTCACCAAGTGCGACATCATGCCACATGGAACATTCCTACCAGCTTTGATTAGAGTATCAAAATCGATTTAAAATGACCGGACCAAACAGCTTAAACTAAATTTTCAACTAGGTGGCGCCACCTGTAGGCTGACATATGCCAAGCTCAATCCCAAACAATATCTTGCTACATGGAATATTTGTACCAAGTTTGATAAGAATTAGATAATTGGATTTCAAGTTAACAGCTGGAAACCAAATTTAGACTTTGTCACAAGGTTGGCGCCATCTGTAGGCAGACATATGCTAAACTCAATCCCATGCAACATCTTGCCACATGGAATACTTTTTACAAAGTCAACAGCTGGAAACCAAATAGAGACTTTGATACCAGGGGGCGCCACCTGTAGGCGGGTATATGCCCAACTCAATCCCATCCAACATCTTACCACATGGAACACTTTTTACAAAGTCAACAGCTGGATACCAAATAGAGACTTTGATACCAGGGGGTGCCACCTGTAGGCGGGTATATGCCCAACTCAATCCCATGCAACATCTTGCCACATGGAATATTTCTACCAAGTTTGATTATAATCTGATAAGCAATTAATGGCCGGAATCCAAAAAGAAAATGGACAACCAAACAGACGGATGGACAAACCCAATACCATAATAGGGGCATATAAAAAAAAACTATTAAGTTATTTCACCAATTAATTTTGTGATAATTATGTGATAATTATGTATAATTTCGGACTTTTGTCTAATTCAGAGTTTTCCCGATTCAGAAAAATGCTAGCCAATACTTGGGGTGTAAAGCTACGGATCAATTTTCATGCTGGACCTCCGTTACCGCAATCATTTTATAGTTTTGTGAGTTTTATTTCATATATAAACCATGGTCCTAATATTCACCGGTTTACAAGGATCGTTTTGATATGCAACGTTCCACAAAGACAGACGTTCAAATAATGCTGAACGTCCTGATAACAACCAACCTTCTGACCACTGTGAATGTTTTTAGAATTAAAAATCCGGACAAGGATTCCAATTGGAATGACTTTGTTCCAAATGTTGACATGCTCCCTCAAATGATGATTTTGTTTTGGTGGTTTTGGGTGAAGAATCAAGATGAAACCGAATGAAAACCTCTCATCTGTGAACTCAAATACCTAGGGTCGACAGCAAACTGAAATCTCTGAAAGCTAATCTGGTATCAGGGCATTTCCCTGTAGGACATTTGCTCATTTAGGACCCCCCCCCCCCCCAAAGGACCTCCGTCTGTAGGACAAGGACATTTCCCCGCCAGGAACATCTCCCCCCCACACATTACATAGATTATATGGCCCATTGAGCAAATGTAGGGGGGGGGGGTAATGGGGGAAGATGTCCCTAATCTGGGTATCCTGGGGGAGATGTTGGACAGTTGGACATCTGTCTGTTAACTACATTAAACTAAAGTTACATACCTTAGCTACAATATATTCAGCATCTTCTGGGCTATCCATTAATAGTTTTTGTGCTATATCTGACAGTGATATCCTCGAATAGGAAAGGCTGATCATTCGAACACCTGTCTTAATCACATTATGCCTCAGTCTGATAATCAATGTGTAAGTGTTCTCAGACTGAAATTTACTCAAAAATTGCTCTAACACCTCATTAAATCTTGCTAGATTTCCAGTCCTCACAGCTGCAATAAAAAAGGAAAATGCGTAATTAATAATTCATGATGTTTCATGGTGAAGGCTGTATTTTTCCATGTATCAATGGCAGTAGCTTTACACTACCAGTAGTCAAAGGGAGACAACTCGCACTGTGTCACAGAACATCAACATTCCAAAATAATGCGAATAGTTCAGTATGATAAAGTTCTAATCAACTTACTTGTTATGCAGCATATAATTAAATATTATTTAAATTGCAAGGAACTTAACTGAGGTTTTGCACCATTGACACTGTTCACCAATTATCCTGCAAGTCACTGACTTTACCAGTTTCATTACATGAAATCAATTCTCTTCCCCATTATACAGAGCACCTGACAAGGGAGGGATAACGTTTGTGTCTAGTTTAAAGTAGGCTGATTGATTGATTGATTGGTGTTAAACGTCGTACTTATAATAAATAATAATAATATTAAGGGTATTTCACTTATATGACAGCGATGTACTCCAACAGTCACTAGCCACACTAACACAAACCATAAAATGTGAATAGTTTTTCTCTGTTGGAAAATTTATGTTCCTCTAGTGCTAAGTAAAGACAGCATGATAATGCTCAGAATATGCTTCCCGTAGCCACAGGGCCTTGGAATGATACATCAGGCATTAAAGGAATGTAGCTTTTCAGTCATCCAGGTTGTAAGATGTAAAATCACACTGGTCAATGTACATACATGTACACTGACGTTACGGTGTCCACCAATTGTCTGATATTTTGTTAAACTTTGGTCACCTGTGGACACGATTGTTTATACCTGTATTTACTCTGCGGAGGGTGTTCTGTTGGACACCGCAACGTAAGTGTTATAATATCTTTGTCCAGTGATCTTAGTCATTGTGTTTGTGTTGATACATCAGAGAGTTTGGAAATTAATAGTGAATACTTTTTATGTTAGTTTGAGAAAATTATGTCATTTACTTAAACAGTTGTAAAGTTGTAAAATCAGATCTAAACAATATGGAATAGTGGGCAAACCATATATCACAATATTATTGGACAATATAAGTTTGCAAAACTCATACTATTTACTTAAATAGTTGAGAAATCATAATTATTAACTACTTTGAGCAGTGCACAAAACACGTATCTCAATATTTTTGGACTGTTTATCGGTATCTGCTACAGTGGCGTAGTCGTTAACGCACTTGTCTGTTAACCCGAAGATCGCTGGTTCGATCCCAGCCTCAGGCCAATTTTTTATTTTCATTTTTTCCGATGTAGTTTGTAGCGTTATGACGTAAAGGGTTGGAAGGATACATCAGAGAGATTTGAAATTCATACTAAAGATTATCATTATGAAGGCAATACTAGTTTGAGTACATAATGCCATTAACGTTATTAGCTTAAAAGTAGTGAAATCAAATCTGAACACATGTTATAGTGTACGAAAAACGTAACTCAATATTATTGGACAGATTACCCGCATATGTCAGAATGGCGTGCTCTTCTGTTAAACCGAATTTCAAATTTTTTATTTTTATTTTTTAAATTTATTTTGAGATGTTGATTGTAGAGCTATGACCAAATAAGCTTGGAATCCGTATAAGCGGGTTCGTTCCAGTTATAAAATCTAGTTGTTATTGTGTTATGTGATGAATAATATCAAATGACTTCTCTCAACAGAGAGATCCACTTAATACCCTCTATGTTCTTTATAAACAAAAGAAGTCCTGATTTCAGCCTGACCAACCTGTCTCCACTCTATCTGCTTATCCTAAAACTAATAGTTTTCCCAGCTCCCGAACGTCTCTACTTAGAGCAGTAATATCACTGCTGTTAATAAAATCATTCCCCACTGGCTCCTCTCAACAGGTGTTTCCCGAAGCAGTATAACTGTCTTATTAAGCCAATGTGCTCAAATAACATTCTTCCCTCTTATCTATACGGTAAGATTGAGTCCAAAGAAACTGCCAATTATTATCGACAGGCTAACTAAGTTCTTCACAATTCCTCAGCGCAATTCTCTAAACTATTAAAATATATCATTGGTTAATTGAACCACACTTAGCCTGTGCTCCTGTGTATCTAATAAAGCAATAATGTGTCCCGCATCAAGGGAGTGTCTTATATTTTTACAAATTGCATTCCCAGTTGTTAACTGGTTGTTTTGTCACAACAAAATGAAAGTGTCCCCATTGTTACCCATCTGTATTTTAAAGGGGTAGGAAACTTAAGAAACGAGGATAAACATTGAATAGTGTGTGCATTGTTCTATCTTATAATGTTAATTTGTTATTTTTCGATTTTATTTTTTACGATTTATACTTGTTAGTCCATTGAAGTACTTCAGCCAGCCAGTGAAGTGCGAAAATACTAACACATACCCACTCATTCATCAAGTACACACTTGCTTCTGTTCTTTTCTACCCCTTAAAAAACCCAGGTGCCACTTACAAGAGAATAAAAACCAACAACAAAAAAACATCTGCAAACGGAAGGCCATATCAAGGTGTTAACAAAACTGGAGCTAAACATGTTTCTTATTATTTGTTTGCCGCTGAATGTCTCGTGAATGGAGATACTATAAGTTGGACTGTTAATACCATATTATTTGTATTAATATCAATGGCCATTAAACAATTGAGTACCTATTAAATGTTCTGCAACAGTTGCATGTAACGTCACCCTGTACCTTTGCACAATTTAGTTTTGGCCAGGTTGGAATTTGGAGTGATTTGGG
>JAUELC010163931.1:0-11155 GCA_031471745.1 Cryptochiton stelleri
TAAAAGTATTATATTAAACATGCATTTGACTTGAAATAATTATGTGTGTGTGTGTTGCATGTTTGTTTTATTTTATATAATATGGCAATAACTATACATATATATTGTTATTACGTTCTATCCTGACGCCTATAGATTATCCATAACAACTCGAGACGAAGATCATTGAGAAAACTTCGTCTCTGTGAGATTATCTAGTGCATGAGACGATTCATCGTTTTTGTATAAGTCGACATCCCTGTGCCAGTGTGACTTATCTTTGCAAATACATGTACATCCATACGATTCAGATCTGTATATTCCTTGTCATCACAAGCTAAAACAAAACCTGTTTTCGCCACATCGACCCAGCAAAACGTCAAAGGGTTGAATATAATACCATTTCGGTGTTAGGTCTGACGCATGCGCCGTCCTAAGGCCAGTGCGCAAAATCCATGGCGCTGTTGAATCTAGCTTCAAACTACACTCTAAATTATTTGCACAGCTGCAGGAAAACTATTCAGGGATTTCGGAAAATAGTTTTTGACTTAAGTGAACATATTTAAATTAACTTCAATCGATTATTATTTAACTCGAACTTTTAACATTTTTCAATTATTTCCTCGTGCAACCACAACCAATAAACAAAATTATAAGAGCAATAAACATGCTAATTAAATTTTTGTACTCATAAATTTCTTGGCGACATTGGTTCTTGGTCACATCCGGAACTGATATAAAACAGAGGGCGAATATAGACACCTGCCAACAAACATTAAATTAGAATTGTACCCATATGTAAATTATAAATATGTTTGGGACGCTGCTATATTTACTTTAGATTCTATACCTCCCTCCCGTCCTGAAATCACTGGTCTTAATAACGACATTATGGAAAGTGAAACAGTTACAGTAGAATGTAACGTAGAAGGCGGTGATTATGACGTCACTGTGGCGCTACAATGTCCTGGGTCAGGAATAGACGGAAATGGAGCAGTTCGTCTTAAAACCGGACGCAACGTAACGCTGTCAACGTCACTACTCGGACGCCATGCAATATATGCCAGCGAGCCCTGTTCCTGTGCTGCTGTCAACGACATGGGGTGGGAAGCTGCAGTCACAAAACGCCCAAAGATTATTTGTAAGTGTAAATCGATATTAAAATTATTCGAAGCGTGAATTATTTTCTGAAGGTGTAAAGACATTTGATTGCTATGGTACCATCGGTCATGTCAAATATATCGCGATTGATGAAAGTTCTAACTTCTCAGAGACATTTATTGTTAATCCAATAAAGTCAGATAATTAATCACAAGGACTATCTATCGGTTGTTGTTAGCTTCGCGGAATCCCCTCCAAGTAAATAGCCTACAGCTGTAAACAATTAAAAGCTTGTTACGGGCGGCTGGAGGGAGATTCTTGTTGCCTGGGTGCTGTCAGAGCTAAAGAGCAACATAAAGCCGATGTGTTTGTGGCGTTTAGCACTGGGACTTTGCACAATTTGTACTCCATGTATTGCACCATGTATTGCGTCCTGTGATTGTCTTGTATCTTGTCATTGTTTCTTCCCTGTGATATCGACGTACGTGGTTTCCTTCACCCATTGGGCTGGCACGCCGTCATATGAGTGAAATGACCTTAAGTACGGTGTAAAACCCGAACCAAACAAACAAACAATGAAAGTTTGTTAATCGATCAAATGGCGGTTACTGCTTCCGATTCTGTGGATGATATATAATACATAGATATTTACTATCAAATTACAGTCTTATCATAAGTAGACTGCGCATAAATAAACGTGAGGGATACAACGATGTCCTGGCAAATCGGGAGATCGAGGAGAACTCAGTCGAGTCAAACAGGATTAGTGTCTTTTTCCGAACGCAGGCGTTCGGCACCAAAACCGTCCTCAATGTGCATTTTGGTTCATTTATCTTTCTGTCTTAGTACTTAACGCCATTAACGCCCGAATTGTTTTATTATTTTCTATTACAGTTGGTCCTGAGAGAACGAGAATAACCCTTCCGGTAAAGAACCCGGCGGTCGGTGAAAGTTTTTCTGTACTCTGTGAGGTGAACTCAAACCCACAAGCTGAAATAACTTGGCTTCTGGAATCAACTCCGGCGGAGGGAGCCGGAGAAACCTACATCCGGGTATCAGAGACTGGGATTCCCATTACATACAGCCGTTGGTATGGCAACGCTGATGTTCAGACGACGGGAAATCTGATCACATGCTTTGCCAAAAATACACTTACCAATGAAACGGCTTTTGACATCAAAGTGCTCACGACTGGTCAAGAACTTCCTAAGACTGCGCATGCTGGTTTGACGTCATCGAAACTGCTCTCGCCATTGTCGTTTATGTCCTTTATTAAATCTAGTCTTTCTTCTCCATACAATCAAAGAAACATCTCATAAAGCATCAATATTGATATAAGAGATTTTGTGTCATCGATTATTGTGTAGTTTGACATATATGAGGATGTAATTTTATTTCGTGTAATAAAATGAAAAAAATGTGTTTGTCACCACAGTTATGTGTAAGTATTTCTGTGTTATATGCTTTATTTGAGAAGAAAAGGTATGTATGTAAGATTCGAATACGCATATGCGTGATTTGAACTGAATTAATTTCCTTGCTGAACTATTCTCTATGGATGTTACAGAGAGCTACCTTCAATTAACGTTATATGAGACAAGATACAAAATAAACAAATTAAAGGAAAATACTAACAAGTGCAGACCGACTGCTTTTCAATTATTTTGAAAAACAAAATTGTCAGATTAATTTTGCGAAATAAAACGGTATTTATCTGGTATCTATAGGTTCTTTCATAACTACGATAAAACGCATGTCCTTTGATGATTACTTTCATGCGATTGCACCTTTTGCTAATGATTTCCGAAAGCTAAATTTGATTCGTGTTGGTGAATTGTGCACCAAAAATAAGTTGATTGCTTGGGAAGAATTTCATGTAATGGATCTGCCGTTCATCACCGTTCATGAGTACTGTTTGGAGTTTAATCTCACACCGAAAATCGAAAAAGTCCGTGTT
The DNA here is from genome assembly GCA_031471745.1 of Cryptochiton stelleri. Taxonomy (NCBI): domain Eukaryota; kingdom Metazoa; phylum Mollusca; class Polyplacophora; order Chitonida; family Mopaliidae; genus Cryptochiton; species Cryptochiton stelleri. The sequence goes on from JAUELC010163931.1 coordinate 3,038, forward strand.
CGTATTTTATTACACCTTGATGGTCTTTGTTGCCTTGGCGCCACGCGAATGAAAGACACAAAATGTACATCGGACCTAATCTTCATTCTGTTCTCGTTGTTTCTCATTCACGACACAATGCTCGTGGTACAATTTATTTAAATATAATGTAAACATACTGAACAACGTAAGAAACACACCCCCAAGATAAAGTAGTTTGTTGGAAATAATACGTTAGAACAGAATGGTCAGTGTGTCGTGTTTTACTATGGTCAGGGAAGCTAAACCACAACAACAATTGCTAGTTTCAACATTAAAGGACACAGCAGAAAAGCTGAAATGACACGTATAGTCCGAGAGGCATGGGGTAGAAACTTGTTTTGTCTGATAAAGTTTTTTGTCTACTGTATCGTGTTGAATGTGGGTAGCTCATTATGATTTTGGAGGGTGCCTGTCTTCTCTAGACATGGTGGGTCCCGACGTGAAACTATGGGAGATAGCAGCCTTGCCTCGGGAAGATGGAGGGTGCCCGGCGAAATCCGTTTATAAACAACTCAAGATATTAACCCTTTTATGCCGACATGACCCAATCCTGACCAACGTGGTCTCTTCTTAAAGGATGTTTATCAACGTCTCTAACATGCTTAATTTTTATAATTCTTGTGGCCTGGAGGTATATCATTCACATTTAGTAGGGTATACGATCAAGTACCTTGGGCCCCTCAATATATCAACCGCTTCTTGCCCGAAACAATTAAATCAAGACAAGCTAGAGTTTCTTTCGTTTCTTCACTTAGTATGCTTATCAAGGTTAACATGCTTGTTTAATTATTATTCCAATAGCCTGATGGTAACTCATTGCAGCTCAGGTGGGTGCCCGTGAGATCCCGTGGGCAACTCACCCAAACAGCATGGTCACATTGGGCCCATGTGGGGAAATGACGGGTACATGGGGCAATATCGCCCAAGATTCACCCACATGGGCCTATTGTTACTCAGCCCTAGTCTACTGGCCCGGATTTACCCCATATGGGTCCCGGATAATATAAAAGCTATCTAACCCTAATTTGCTAGCCCCATTTTTCCCCGCCTGAGACCCATAACCCTATAAGGGTCCCATAATCTGAAAGCAATCCATATGGGCCCCACCTATGAAGATCATATTGGGACCCTTATCCGCCCCGGGTGCAGCCCGATCTGGGACCCATAAGGACCATGACATTTGGCCATGTTGGCCCCTCAATGGCCCCATGTGACCATGTTGTCTGGGCAAGCTATTAAATCCTTAATTATAATCGATATGACCAAATCCCGACAATCGGGAATTTACTTTGTTTCTTCACCATGGATGTTTATCTACGGCTCTAACGCACATGTACTTATTTTATTACTATTCATGTTTTCTTTGGGTAGCTTATTAAGATCTAGCAGGGTGCCAGGTGAGATCACATGGGCAACTCAAGGTATTACCAATACATCCAAATCCTGACAAACGGGAGTTTTATTCGTTTTATCACAAAATATATTTTTCTAAGGCTTTAACTTGCATGTTTTATGATTATTCATGTAGCATAGGGTGCCAGTTGAGATACGTTGGTAACTCAATGTATTAACGCCTTTAGGATCGATACGAACAAATCCTGACAAACTGGAGTGTACCTCGTTTCTTCACAACGTATGTTTATCAAAGGCTATAACATACCTGAGCTCTCTGACCAGGGGCAGTATGTTTTGAAACACATTCATGCTGTCAGATGTGGAGGAACATTATTTGTCCATTTATCAATCAAGAAATCTCAGTATTATTGTGTTGAGTTGTATAATTGTATTGCTGTGTACTGTGGAAGTAGGCCTACACCGCCGTCATGTAAGTGAAACTATGGAATACCCTTGGGTGTGGCATTAAACGCCAATGAATGACTGAATCAATCAATCAAATCCAAGACAAAATCAGTTGATTTTATTTACTTGGCCTGTTACATTCGTACTTCTTACACATGCGGGCGTAAATAAATATGTAAAATCGACTAAAACCCTCAATTATGGATTAACATATAACCATAACTGAGGTTCAAATCGTATATGTACATAGCTATTTAACAAATGTACGGACACGTTTATTGATATCGGGACGCATTCATAACATAAATTCACATTAAGTTACAATGATTCAGCAGTACTGATCCGACCCCAATATTGACCTGCTGTATTGGGTACGATCGCTAGCGACAAATGCGTCGGAGCAATTTTCGCCAGAGCAATTGTCGCCGGAGCAATTGTCTCCTGGAAAAAAAAATTTCGAAGCAATTGTCGCAGGAGCAATTGTCGCGGTTCAATTGCGTTTTTCCAACACTTTACCTACCGAGTATGCATGTATATATAATCCTTTTACTTTATTTACACTTAGATATACACACATGAACCTGTTGACTTACGTCTATATACAGATGACAGGAGCGGCCATAATATCATGATTTGATCATGACGACAGCTTGCACATTTCCAAATACAGTGTGCATATCAAGGAAGAAAAGACAAAGACACAGAAATGATCCCTTCGTTGTTGAGTAAAATTTAAATTGCAACAGCCTGTTTATTGAGGCTTACAAAATTCACTGGCTTCTGCTAATTTCAAATCTTTCTAAATCGTTCTACATTTGATGGTTGTGACCCAATTCGTCTATGAATGCAAATATATGTACATACAACGGCAAGTACTTTACTGTATATAGGCCATACATGACACCACTTGTGTCTAAATAGAGACCTAGGTCCACAATCTGTAGAGAAGAGCATATACGTGGTAGGCCTACACTAATCATGACATCTCAACATATTTCGTTTTCTAAGTACCATGGCTTGGGGAATCATTTTATTGTGGTCGATAACAGGGATGGTGATTTTGACTTGACTCAAGCTCAGCTCATCAGAGATATGTGTAACCCCAGAACAGGAATCGGGGCGGATTGCTTGTTAGAGGTGACCAAGTGTTCTCATCCAGACCATAAGATGTGTAAATATGAAATAATCAACCATATGCCCAGTGGGAGGCTCGGAGGTCTTTGTGGGAATGGTAGTCGATGTGTAGCAGAGTTCGCCAGAAAAGTTGGTTTCGTTCCAGATAAAGATAAATTCAACTTTTGTAAAGGCGATGGCACCCATTGGGGCAGACATCATCTCGACGAGAAGCTGGTGGAGATAAGTATCAGAAATATTGATGAGGTAACAACGTACGACAACAACTATTTTGTTTTCACGGGATGTCGATGTCACGTTAGGTTTGCTCTTGACTAACACTCCACTGACGTTCAAAAGTTATGAGATGAAATTAGATTCGACTCAGAGACTTACCCGGTAGGTTGCCATGTTATGTTCGCACAGGAGAGTGGTCGAGGGGAGATAACCATGAGATCTTATGAGAGTTCGATTGACGGCGAAACCTGGTCGTGTGCAACAGGTACCACAGCCGTTCCTATAGTAGCCACAATAAAGCAGCAGCAATTCGATGCACCCGAAGATTTTCAAAACCAAATTAATGTTCGATTGGGAAAGTTGGTAGTCAAAGGCACAAGAACAAGCCAGTCAAAATTCGAGAATATCTCCCTGACTGGTCCAGCCCGGCACGTGTTTGACGGACAGTAGCCTATGTCTGTCGTGACGAACACATTTTTTAAACTGTCTGATTGATTTAAGGGAACACCTGACCGATGTGAAGCACTTGTCTTATAAATATTAAACTACAAATGACTAGACGAATCGTGTACATGTTTGGGTTTACGAGTGTGGTTCAATACTTGGTAAAATATGTAACCAGAATCAATAGTAAATGAAGAAAGCGAAATTATTATTTTAGACCTGTTAACTAACTCACTATACTTTAATACTTAAATTCACATACGCACCCAACAATTTTATATTTTGCCTTGTTACAGAATCACAGGAGTTATAGATAGTTTTTCTCAACAAGTAAAAATTAGAGGTGTTCTTTTAATTCCACCCCCAGATTTGTAAGTTAAGTGAAAGTTTAAAAATAACCAAAAAACTGGAAATGGAAAATTCTGCCAGCATATTTAAATTAAAATGTGCCAATTTGCTGTCAACTGTGGGCCACACTTTGATATACCGACGGACTCCAAGACAACGGTTATAAGCCCCGCTCCTATACAATATTAACAACGTCGACTCGTAGGTCATTCGCCGCACGGATCAAAGGCTCTGTTGTTACATATGAGGAAAAATGGCCGTGTGGCAACTCCTATTGAAATAATTCCCTCTATTGAAACAAATTATTTCAATATGGGTGACAATTGTAACTCCTATTGAAATATTGTTTCATTAAGGATTTGTAATTGTAACCCCTATTGTAACATTATTTCAATATGAGTTTCAATAGTCACCCCTATTGAAATAATTTGTTTCAATAAGACAATTTTCTTTTTTTAGACAACTCATTCTTAACCCCTATTGAAATAAGTTTTGGCACGACATCCACCTACAGCCCACCTGTGATCAGTTACTGTTGTTATCGCTGAGAGGAAAGCCCCATTGAGTCCTATTTACCAATTGAAGATTACTTTCAGATTTTTTTAAATTTATTTTAAATAATAGAGTTGGAAGAGACATTGTAACGCCTCAGTTCGTGTATGCGTGTGTGTGTGTGTGTGTGCGTGTGCGGATGTGTGTGCTAGTAGACATGTTTTAATAACAAAGACAAGAAGCCGATTTATTTTCACGGTCAACGGTCAAGGTCACTGAGAAAAACAAATATAGATTACCTTGAGGAAAAGTTTTAGCTCAAATTATTGATTAGACTTTCCTCAAATTTAGTGCACATGTTCTCTTTGACAAGGACAAGACGTCTATTGATTTTAAATAATTGGTCAACGGTCAAGGTCATTGAGAACAAAAATATAATATCTTCTAAACGATATATAGCTCAGACTATTAGTCAGGTTTTTAAAAATCTTGTTACACATGCTTTTTTTCACATTCATAGATCAAAAGTCAAGGTCACCGGGAAGTGAAAACGGAAAAATATTGCGGACAAGTCTAACCGCAAACTATTTATTAGATTTTCCTTAAAAAATAATGTTCCTCCTCAACTGATATAAATATTCTTCCTTAGACAATAGCCAACATAGGTTTCATGATTGTGTATATTAATTATACACATTGGAGAATGAAATTATTAATGAAAGCCGATTGGAATGATAGCATTTATATAACACTACTTTGTTGGCAGTATCAGAACCGGATAAATGCATACATATTTTATTTTTTTTATAAATGAAGAAAGAAAAAATGTCCTTGCCTCCAGCGGGATTCGAACCCGGGACCATATATTAATACAATACATGGGGTGGTTACACTATGGTCATTTAAAATTTATGGTTTTAACATTTCTCCTCGGATATTTAAATCTAGATACCACAATTTTTATAATGTATAGCTATTCGTTAGACATCAAAATGCAGAATCTATGAACGGATCGCACTGATATTTTCATAAGGAGGGCTAATCATATTGAACTGTTACTAATCTTGTAATTGGCTCATCTTGACATTTTCTCAATTCTCGTGGAAGAGCAATTAACCGCCCTGTATCTACAAATAATCATGCAGTATCCAGTATAATTTTAGCCAGGTCTATCCGCAATTCAATACATTATAAATTAAGGTATTTTCTTTGTTTAAACAGCTTTTTGGATGCATTATAAAATCGTAGCTGCTGTTTTGTATTTGTTCCACCTGCTCCTGTTTATCAAGGCCGGCATTGGCCGGCTAGTCGTCTAGGAACCCCACTGTTCTTACCATTTAAGCAAGTAAAGAGTTCTCCAAAAGTAATCCACATATTACATGGTAGACAACTCGTGGGGCTGGAATAAAGAATGGTAGCATTTCCACAAAGCTTCAACAAAACATAAAGAGACAAAGCTTAATTGGTTTCTGTATAAGATGTTAAGGCATATCCTAACGACAAATGCTAAGTCCATGTTACTGACAGTCATGTATATCAGCTTTGCACATTTTATAAACTGAAATCTGAAATGTTATACATCCTCTCCGGGAATGTCCATGAGTCAATCAACTGTGGATTAGGCTTGGCCAATGGCTGCCAGATTTTAACATTCTTATATTATTCCATGGGCGTAGGCTGGGGGGGGGACCATTTGAATTGACAGATGGAATTATGTTGTGGCTGTTAATGTATAATGGTGTCATTAAACCTTGAAAATTCGTTATGTAGTCCAAACATATGGGAAATGTGGACGGTAAGGTCCGTTATTCACTTAGGGTCGTGGGCAAGTGAATTCCTCTTGGTGGATCCCCATATTCTTTGGAAGAAGGAATTGTATTGAGGTTGTTGAGGTATGTTGAGAATAAATCCTGAAATATTATCATGTAGACAATGGCCCACTGGTCAATTAGAGGTGTGGGCAAGTGAGTTCCGCTTGGGGGATCGAAACCTTTTTTTTTTTTTACATTTTTGTCGAGTCGAAAGATGGAATGTAATGTATAATGTTGACTTTGAATTATGAAACGTTCGTCACAATTGCCACAATTCTTATTATGATACTTATAATCTAAATTCCATCGCCCAAAATAGCTCAGACTGCTTCTGCGTGCTTCCTCGTTTCAAAAGTTTCAGGGGCCTGGGCGGCTTTTGTTTTAAAAAGCGGTAAAAATTGCCGGACCTAAGACCATTATTAATATAATATTAAATCCAAACTTCATTTCCAAAAATGGCTCGGATTTTGTTTCTCTCGTTTCCTGAACCTGGACCTCACCTTCTGTGGGCCTTTTTAGCAACATTTAAGACCATTCTTATTATGAGATAGCTTCTCCGCGTTTCCTTATTTCCTGAGCGTCCGGGGCCTAAGTGGCCCCTGGAACCCTCTCCTACTGGATGGGATCGACCCCCCGGTTCCGAATTAGGTGAATATATTGTTATGGTACAGTTATGGGTAAACAAATAACACTTTTTGGGTTTCGTATGGCACTTGCTTTTTAATTTTAACCGCGAGCAAAAATTTAGGGGGGGGGGGGGGCGGTGGGTGGTGGTCGTACTATGTTCAATTTCAATTCCGCTTACGGAAGAGAGCGAGCACTGCTTCCTCTTGGGCCCAGGTGGATATACAATTGTGATTATTGTATATGAGGTCGCCCTATTCTAATTACGCCAACGCACACTGTAAAAAAAACGGTCTAGCAGGTTTATGGACTCCAGGGAGGACGCCAAAAATCACCAGACATGTTAAAATGGTATTTATGAGGACAATGGACATATAGTTAGCATTTACACTGTTACCTGGGGATTTAGATTCATTAGGATAATGTTTCAAGGAGAGTATTTTGAAGGTAATGTCTTCAAATGGGTAGTTCGATTTCTTTTCATTACTTCGAATTGTTTTCGAACATATTTTGACGATCCATGAGGCAAAGATAGCCTCTATGGATCACTCTATCTATGATTTTATATTTGCGAGCGAAAGTAACATATCGAATCATTCATTTTTTTTATGTCGGAATTCGTTAGGTTATGTTCAGAAAAGAAAGTTCCAATAGCGCACAGGAAAACTGTAGGAACTTCTTCAAAATTGGGTCTTAAAATTGACACATCTCAAATGATGATGCGCGTTTTATGGAACTGTGTGCATGACTTGATAAATAGCTGCTTAACCAATGTTGGCTGACTCCGCGAAAATCATAATGGTTAAGCTTGGATAATAATTTATTATCTAATATATATCAATATATATATATTATGATATTATTTATGAGCCTTTGGTATGTCAAGCAATCAAACTAGACTGAATAATTTAGCCCCTTTAGATTTTATTAGATTATGGTATAAGTTATGAATTGCAAGGTATATTGAATGACTGGGTCTAAATCCATACGGACTAGGATTAATAATATTATTAATTGCCAGAAAATCAGTCATTTGGAACAATACAAACTGTCCGAAATAGGGCGTTAGTTTCAAAATAATTATTATTAGAATATGCTCCGGCGTCGGGTTCGTTATACGAGTCACGTAAAACTAGTCAGCATCGGGTTGGTTATTCGAATAACAGTCTACACGGGATTCGTTATAGTAAATCATAAGCCGGGGTAAGGTTGACATTAATTGATCAAC
>JAUELC010164041.1:725-17641 GCA_031471745.1 Cryptochiton stelleri
TTTTCTATTTTTACAGAATGAGGTAGAATAGCCAGGAATGTAAATTCTATCCAAACAGCCCAGTTTAGACTCAACGAAGCATAGGATGTCATAACACGTAATAAATCCAATGAAGTCCGGGCAGTTAAGCCTGGTCCGCTGACTGCACACGTCCAAACGGTTTATTCCTGTTTCGTCTACGATTTGATGAAAATTTAAATGTAGACCAAATTTATTCGTAGACGAAACAGGAATGCACCACAGGAATCCACTAGGTGTGAAGCCACAGGTTACTAGGGTACTGGCAGAAAATTTTGATATGAGGCTGATTCCCAGGGGATTGTAAAACCAATGCGGAAAAGTTATTTCAAATGACACTTAGATTTACTTCATAGATAAAATGTATAATACAATATTGTATAGTAAATATATGAATTACTCGTACTCATTTTTTCAAAAATTATAAATATATAATACATAGACATTGGCTTATACAGCTGTCTTAATGCTGGGAAATATAGGTATATCTCTGGCAACATGGGTACTTTGTTTTACCGAATCTCCCTTTCTGAGTTTTGTCAAGTTCATCCACATATAGTATGGCATTGGGTTCAGTCCATCTCTGGTTCGTTTTCTTTAAGATTGCAGGAAGCTAACCGCATTGGGATTTGGCTTAGTGGTGACATGTGTGAATATCTTATATCGATGTCTTTTTCAGTGCATAAACCTCCACCAGCACTTATCATCCTTTTTTCTATTCACTCTGTAGACATAGCTTAGTCATCAATGATGCCATGGTGACGATGTGAGATCCAATGATTCAATCAATTTATAGAAATTGTGGTTTTAGTGCCGAGATATGGAGTGTTCAGATCCATATTTAATGATTCAATCAATACCAAGTTTCCCTAAAATAGCAGAGCTGAGTAAGCACTATTTTGTCACATACAATTTTGTTATAATTTTTTTAAAGTCTACTGGTTGTAAACCTTTCAGTGAGCTGAGTGAACACTTTTTTGACACGACGCATGAAGTGTGGCTTAAGTAGGATTAACTCAACCCACATGAATTGCGCTTGTGAGGTCGGATTAACGCCGCGCCACGGGTTATACAAATTATTCGTAGACGAAAAAGGAAAAGGAAAATTCAAATTGTAGACGAAACAGGAACGCACCGTTCAAACACAATATGTTGATGTCCCCTGATTCGTCCTTCTTTCCGGTGTCTTCTGACCATATGACATTATCACTCCTATGACATGGCTAGGTGGCGTTCATGTTACTTTACCCTTCATTCACTCAACACCCCATGGGTATATGCGTTTATTGTCAACAAACAATTTGTCACCCAAAAGTTTGTCGTTTTTGTCCATTTGTCCTGTGTTTGAAGTATGTAAATTTTGCCACTATTTATTGGGGTCTAGAACCATTCATACGCAGTGGGACTCCAAGGCGATGAACTCTTTCGAATGAAATGCATGTCTCTCTTTTAAGTTCGGCTTTATTAAAGTCTTTGAGTACGTTTTCAGTTGATATTACGTCAGGTCAAGTTGGACTTTCAATTTCGGAAATCCCCATAAATTACAAATTATCCCGCATACTTCTCGTTTTTAAATCGATCAACTCTTCCCTTACATTTGTATTTGCTACTTCCAATTTATCCATTGCCACACGATATCTTTTCATTTCTTCAGAAACTGATTCTATTCTTTCATTTAGTTGTCCTTCCAAGTATTTCCCCATGTCTTTAAGTGAAGCCCTGCTGTTTTTCAGAAAACCACAAGATAATGAATTGAAGAAAAAAGTAAATATTGAAATATATTACATCATAATGTATAACATGTTATTACATCTATATCTTAAAAAAAAAATTATTTCGATTGTTTGGTAGGACTATAATATTAATTTAAATGTACATTCAAGATAAATAAAGGAGCAATCATAAGTGTACATGATACAATATTCACATCTGGAGAAAAATTGTAGGCGTTCATAACCTTAAATATGTATTAGACGTTTTGGCTGTCATTTTAGACGATTCGACTGAAACTTTAGACGATTTGATCTGAAGCGTTAGACGATTCGACTGAAGCGTTAGACGATTTGATCTGAAGCGTTAGATGATTTGGTTATTTGATGATATGACTTGTTACCTCAAGAACACCACAGATAAGTATATGTGAGCTTCCATGACCAGAAAAAGATTATACGTTTTACAGTAATACGTCTTGTGTTTATGTTAAGAGCCAAGAAAACAAACAGAATTCAAACAAGAGGGAACTACTTCTACTAAAAGACGAATGGCATTATACTAGTTTAATCATAATGCTTTGATGAGAAAGAAATGACTGCAAATGTCTCAGATGAACACAACTTTATTAGGAATAGAAAACAATGGCACAGTATTTAATTTTTTCATGTTTCATTGCATTTTACTCGAACAGTTTGTTTAAAAGTGTTTTGTCCACGGTGCAATGTTTAATATATAGCACTAAACTAATGTAGTACTGGTAAATATCTTTATTTCCGGAAGCTGACCTCAGTAAACGCGGTCATAGTTTCTCTTTATTACATCTCCCAGTAAAATATTTCCCTTTGAACTATTGAAATATACGTCACTATAATCTTTATGACGTCTGTGACTTTGTTGTTTAAAAGAGGATGTTTTTACTACTAAAAAAGAAACGAGATCGTCACAAAACTTTACCCAACTGGGTTCTAGTACACTGTAATCGGGTAAATCCTCCTCACAGTTATCTCCCCTATCTGACTTGTCTATGGACTCAGATTCTTCACCAAGAGGTAATTTGTTGATGGCAACAGAGTGATTGTATTGACACGACACGCGAACACAGCTCAGTCGATCATAGTCACATTCCACAGTGTCAACTGTATCCCAAAGTTCTGTTAGATCTCGATCGTTCCTGACTTTGTAATTGTCTTCCATAATAATATCGTCTATTCTGATATCCTCTTTTTTATATCCCAGACAGTTTTGTGGCGTTTCGTAGGATTGGTCAAATGACGAAAGTCTTGGTGAAAACATTGAGGAATTATCGTCTTCCATAATGTCACTAACAAAGGAGTGAGCTGCTGTAGCTAGCAGGAAGAATGAGGGAACACTTTCCCTCCTCACACCTCTCCAGTTAGCAGGAATAACATCACGTATTTCCTCGTAGGTGTGGTTTAAACTGTCCACTTCTTCTGTTACACTGTCTGTTTGTCTCCTCTTCTGTTTTAGTTTCCGGCATCGTTTGGCAGCATACCTCTTTATCCATTGCAACATTCTGCAAATAAAAGAAGACATTAAAATACAGTGAGTCTATTTCCAAACTCGTATAGCCAGATCAAGACATAACGTTATGTCTAACATCTTTATCAATTGTTCTACGATTACAGAAGTAAATAGTTTAGCAGACAGACGTCATTTTATCGTATTGAAAATGTTCTGCCCCCCAGTATTCTTACCTGTCTGATTGTGTGTAACTTTTATTAACCTCCAACCGTTTCTTGATTGCCTTTGTTTAATTCGGGTTACGGCTAACCTTGCCGGTGGACAAACTGGTGTAACTCTGTCAATATGTAAGAGCTGAGTAAGTTCAAATCATATCATACTCCACCTTTATACCCCCGCCACGTGACAATCCGACAGGCTTTAATGGGATTGTACTTAACGTTTGTAAAGTCCTCTGATAGTTTGTGTCCACTGCCCACCCCCACCCCCACCCACGGGCTAGTTTCCTCTACCATCACATAAGAGGCAGGCACCGTACACCTGCCACAATTAATCTGCTTATCCGTCTCTCAGGGAGTCATGTCAATGCAATATCTGATTTAGAAGTCTGTGTTGAACAATTCACATCCGGCCATGACATATATGGATTTGGGAATGGCATATTTGTATTGCAGATTAAATTAAACGTATGTGGTACTTTGGCTTTACTTTCTAACTAAAATGTAGTTTAAATAGGGATTTATTATTGCCGAATTTGGCGTAACTTGTTTGAATACTAACTCCAATTGTGCGTGGGAGATTTATATGCTGTATTTCCAAGTATGCCTGAGGTCATTGTTTGAGGTCAGCTGAGCTAACATTGACCTCAGGGGGTGAATAGAGTCTAATTATCACCTGGTGTGAAGCCATTAAATCTGTAATATGATTTTAAATACAAGATAGTTAATTGTTGCACGTTCGTCATGTTTTTGTTTTCTTTATAGGCTTAACCATGACACAAATATATGACAAAATTACAAAATATCGGTTTTGTACGCAACTAAATGTTAGTGAATTTATTGAGAACATTTGTTAAGAACCGATAATAATATATTTCTGGGCTGGATTGTTCAAAAGATTGGCTGTGTGAAAAATGGGCAAAAAAGCTTTGATTTACGAATTCATCTTTGATATAAATAATAAACAGAATATTGCACAGTGAAATTTGAATTCTATTATTTTTCTCAGATTTAACTTCATAACGTCGCAAAGAAAATCAATTGTGACGTGACGTAATACAACAATGGTTTAAAGTTAATACACTTTTGAACAACCGGCCCCAGCGTAAGATTGTTAATGGCAAAACAACCAAAAATAGCTTTTGTACTGTACTTTTGTACTTTTGTACTCTTATTTGTTGTTTCAATGTAAAGAATTGAAAGACCTGAGAAATATATATATATCGTCATATTGTTGTCCATTTCCACATGCTGTCAAAACTAAAATGTTATTTCAAACAACAATATGCAAGACAATTCAAATGTTAGCGAAATTTATTGAAAAAGTTAGCAAAATGTATATCAAGTAATATATATCAATGTTCTTTTCTTTATGTGCCTATTTATTGTCTGACCATGTTATTTTATCAAATGTACCTCTCTTGCCATATATACTGGCTGGTCCTTTGAGTGAACCAATGAATCTGAATCTAAATCCCATGTCCCAATTCAGTTCCGCATTCGGAAGGGTTTCTTTCTTTCTTTGTTCATGCTCGGATCGTTGTCGTGACTCTACTTGGATGACACACCAAAAACCCCAAGCATTCCCTGAGAATTTCTCTGACACTTCCGCTGTTTTATGTTTATTGTTTCAGCCATTTCAACATTTTCCTTTAACTTCCTCGACCTATAAACTCCCTCAGGTAACTTTGATCTGATAAAAGTGTTGAGGTTAATGTTTGAAATAAAACTACAGTATCATTATATAAGGTTATGTCATCGCCCCACCTATGGTGATTTATCAATACCAAAGTGACACTCCTTGACAAGGTTAGAGAATGTACAAGTTAAACAATCACACCTTGACAGTGAGTATATGTGATATACGTGGACAATATCAAGTAGCCGTCACATTGCACCCTCTATTGAAATGTTCTACTCCATCTGTTACTAATAAGTAATAAAAATGTAGACGACGGCTTATATTACTCACAGTTTATATTTTAGTCATTCTTACATTCAAGCAATTTGAATTGTTTATATTTTACTCTAGTAAAAGGCTGGAGAGAGAGGTATACATAAGTTATACAAATATAGATGGCGACCTTAATAATTGTTATAACAATTTATAGCCTTCTTTAATAAACTTGTTTAATTATTATAACACAGTTTGTCTTTAGATTGAAGTAAGTTTTTTAAAACTTAAATGGGTGTGGCTGTAAGTAACACTAAGACGGTAAATATTTAACACGCACACCTTCCAACGCAGGACATTTGCGCATAAAATGAAATTCATCACCAATGCAGTCTGCTCGAGAGAACTTGCAAATTGTCAGCTGCCCGTTTCGAATGACAAGTCCATGTTCCAATAGTGTATAATGAAATGATAATTTATTTATTAAACTGTCAATATATCCGATAATGACCATTTCCATCAACTCTTATAATATGTTAACTGTAATTCCTGTAATTCAATGATGTGAATTTGTTACGTTTCTGTCAAAGTAATGTAAACTCTACTCTTACATTCAATCCCGAATCACAATCGTTTTAATGTGATATTCTGCGTCTGTTTTACGTTACAAATATTTATTCAGATCCGATACATAAAACATATGAAATTGTGACAAGTTAATGTAATTAATCACCTATTGGTTATAATTAGATATGCTAATCCTACTCAAGAAGCAGAAATCCGCTTTTGTCAGGAACAACAACATATCATTTTACCTTACAGCTTTCGTTTTGTATTTAGTTCCTTAGAAGTTAATCCACTCAATATGATTACAGGATTATAAACAGTTCCAACGTGAAAGATTTCAGCCTTCTTAATCAAAAGGATTACATTTGAAACAAATTTAAGTCAGCCACAACTCAATCTGAGTAAAGTATACATTAAGCGAGAGAGAGAAAAAAAATATATTTTAAACGAGTTCTAAGATTTATAACTGGTTAATTTGTATATCACAATATAGCACCGTGTAGTAAAGAATTTGTTATTTAAATATTTCACAAAAAATAAAATCTGTACATTTGTTTGTCGAAGTTTCTATAAATTAAGTCAGTTATCATTCTTTTTGACAGACGTGAATGCGTCCTAGACATCGAGTTCAATTCACCTTCCCTTTTCAACTGAGAATGTTTCGCATTTAAACACAGCTCTGTTTTTGTCATAACCCAAGGTGTATTATAAACAGATATCTCGTCAGAGTCTTCTACCATTTCTGAATCATCCCAGGACGTACACTCATCAGAGGATACAGAGGAAAGATTTGCAAAAGAATCACCCCAAGATATTTGACACCATTTTGAATTAATATTGTCACAATAGGAAAGACTGTTTATATGAATGTCTGCTTTGTAATATTTTTCATAACATATACAAGTAGATGTAGTAAAGAAATTCTCTATAGAGATAATATGTTTTTATGGAATCCCGATTTTGTTCATGTGTACATTGTTTATATTATTGACCCAGTCGTAATTTATTTTACAGTCCATGGCGGATTTACTTCTTGGCCTATTGCCGACGGCACTACAGCTGTGTAAATGGCTATATAAGCGTGTCATGTATGGGCCTGTTTACAGTTTGTATTTTCATGATATGACATACATTCCCTTTCATGTTGATGTGACATTAGCGAATTTCTCTCCTCAGCATATAACCTTGCGTGTTCATGTGGCATTGGTAAATGACTCTCCTCTGTACTTGTTACACATTTGTCTACACAATCTTCTTTCGTTGAATATTTGTTAAAACCTTTCTTGTTCTCTAGAAGCGTTACTCCATTCTTGTCTTCGCCTATACGGTTGGCATTTCCACGAGGTATCAGGTCGGGAATTTCATCGTAAATTTGATAAAATTCATCATGGTCACTTAGGGGTTTTTCTTCACGGTGAGTTCTCTTTCCGTTCTTTTTCCTTCCACTTCGTTTACTTAACCAGCGTACCATATTTATATGGTTCGACAAAATGAACTACAAAACAGTAATGATGCGAAACGCAAATGATTGTATAACAATTAAAACTACACAGACACTCCCACTTGGTATTGTCTTGGATTGTTGGAGTCATTGTTGTGAGACCGATTACCATGGACTAAGTTTGACACGTGCCTTACGGTTCACAGAACACACACAGTGTGGGTGGACATTTGTAGTTTAATTGACATTACAAACGGTAAACTGAGTAAGTCTAGTTTTGTCTGGCAATCAGTTTGATCAAAGTTTAAAAGTGCGGACCTTTCACCAATTCTGATGTACTGTCTGCGGTATTTAATATATCTATTTACTTTACGTGTTAGCCTTTAGGATGTTTTTGGGTCAACATTATGATTAGTGTGACTCGGAAAATAGTTTCATCTAACTGCCTCGTCTTCCCAGCGAACATTCCCGAAGTGTTATACTTACTTAATTCAATCAGTCGATAGCAGAACCACTCCCTATAAACTGTTCTGTTCAACAAGTACAATAATAAAGAAACACGTATATGCATGTCATTTTATATACTTGTGTGCATGTAAGGAAAGAAAGCCACAGTAAAATTGTCGGCAAGGAATACCCTAATCTCTAACACCATATCTATTATAATTTGAACGACTTACTGGTTTATATTATCCGGGGATTAGGACGGATTAAGGCCGTCGGCTATTGTCAGATGTTTTCCCCTGTGTATTAATTTAGGTGAGATTAGAGTTGATTACAGGTGGTTCGTTGTGAAGTTTCCCCCACGCTGAATTCATTATATTGTCCCTGTTTGAATTGACACATTTCTATGAACTTCTCTGATATCTAACCTATACTATCTCTGTTTGCGTTGACACCTTTATGGAGATATCTAAAGTACCAGAGTCGAGTTCTACTTGAGATTTAATAGTAGATAATCACTTCGTCAGAATATTTTATTTACATCCCTTTTTGTTTGACATCGAGTTCTTTTACTGTTCTAGTCTATTTCTGTGAAATTGTCCAAATTACTTTATTAAAACCTAATTAGTGAGATAAGGAAATGTTCACCAATCGGTAAACCCAAAGACTACCTACTTACATATAGCTGGTCAGCATGAGGAGGGTGGGCATCTCTATCAGAAAAGAATAACCCATGGACAGTTCCGCTTTGGCTTAAAGCCGTCATTAATAGAGAGCTTCTTGGTTGTCTTCTTCGTTTAAGGGGATAGATAAAATGTAATAAGTTGTAGCCCAGCTGTATGATTTGAGGCCAATCCCCAAGGATCTTATAGCCAAGTTTTATTGTTCCAGTTAACATGAACAATATTGTTTCACATAACAGACGCCAGGTCTGATTTTCTGACAACAGCTACCTTGTGCAATTTTTTAGTCTCATTTTCTGACAACAGTTGCCTTGTGCTATTCTTGAGCCTCATTTTCTGACAACAGCTACCTTGTGCCATTCTTAAGCCTCATTTTCTGACAACAGCTACCTTGTGACACAGCTCCGTTTTGGCTTCTTTAAAGCCAATGAATTAAAAATACTGTGTAATAAAACTGCAGAAAATGACCGACTCGATACGTTATTGTAGAACTTCAAGCAATATTCTGATAGATCATTTTGTCAATGTGTATGCTCAGTTATATTACCCTAGGAAGTATACACAGATTTGTTTATTTGTATTACTAAAGCCCTGGTTGTCATGGTTTTTGGAATATTACTATATTTGTTTATATGTATTACCAAAGCCCTGGTTGTCATGGTTTTGGGGACATTGCTATATTTGTTTGTATGTATTACCAGACGTCTATTAACTAGAAGTATGCAGCTACCATTTAGGTCGTGCCCCCGGCATTGTAGACAAAGCACCCTCTTATAACGTATGATGTGACGTACGACACAGTTAAACCCGGTAGAGCAAAGATTTTTGACTGATGAACGATGGTAAATTTATATTTGTGACAGCTGGTTACCC
Organism: Cryptochiton stelleri; assembly: GCA_031471745.1. Classification (NCBI taxonomy): domain Eukaryota; kingdom Metazoa; phylum Mollusca; class Polyplacophora; order Chitonida; family Mopaliidae; genus Cryptochiton; species Cryptochiton stelleri. The sequence continues at coordinate 10,059 of JAUELC010164041.1, forward strand.
TAAAAGGCCGCACCGTAAAAATAATCTGTTATGACTTTACCACAACTGGTCGTTTATTTGTCAATGTAATGTATTGATAAATATTAAACTTTTGTAACATAAATATCTTATCTTTCTGGGTAAAATACACGAATACATACGTGGAATGGGTTCAAAAATGTAACTTCCTTCACATGTTATGTTTTTATATTTCCATGATATGCAAATTTGTAGCTTTTGATGATTGACCTATATATAGGTCAGCCTTTTTTACCAATCAGCTCTAGCTGATGTCACAATGTGAATTACCCAGCATTCCGCACTGAGAAAAAAGAGAAGGACCTGAGATATGACGTCACTAATATTTGCTGGTCTACAATGCCGTGGGCACTACCTAAATGAGAGTTGCATTCTTCTGGGTAATAGACTTCTGAAAATATGGTATCATAGGTTTTTTTATTATTTCGTTGCATGCCAATAATCATTTTTAAAAATTAAATGTTTCAATTTCATAACAGGAGATTACTTTGACTTTTAATATTGTGTCCTAAGTATAAAACGGCGAAATCTTATTATATTCACCATGCATGTACACCGAATCTTATCGTAATAAATTAAGATTGATTATTGATTTTTACAAGAATGATGTGGATAAATTGTATTACTTCATTGATTGGCTACAAACCTGATCCATTGATTTGATTTGATTCGATTCGATTCGTGCTATAGGCTATTTCAATTATATGACGGCGGTATACTCCGACAATAAATAGCCACGCTATCACAACCGTAAATATTTGAAGTGTTTTGCTGTCTTGGAAAAAATGTTTCTCCAGTACTAAGTATTGGCAGCATAACTATGCTCGGATCATGCTGCCCTTAACCAGAGGATTGCAATCTGATAGACCAACTCACACTGTATGTATTGGTATTTGTTTTAAGAATAACTTACGGGATGAAGTCAAATTATGCTGAACATAGTCCTATTGGACAATAAGTCTTTGTGATTTAATTAGCAGTTTTAGACATTTCCCGATAGGCGGCGCGACTACAGAGAAGACTTTGATAGCAAACATGATACTTTTGTTGTATTTGTTGTGATTATATGTTGTTCAGTTAAATATAAGTTCGACAGACGAGTTACCGTTGACCTTCACTAGTCAATCTGTCTGCAGTATATAATTCTGATTAAATACTTATTTCTGGGCATCCACTTTAAATTGTGTGACAACCAAAAAAGTGTTTATGCAGAAATTAGAGTTGAATCTTAATTATGTTAACCTGCTTCTAAATGTCGTTCAAACCTTATGTCTGTGGATTTCTATTTAGCTATCTTAAACACGTCCGTATAATTTTTTGAACTGTGGAGGTAGGCCTTATATACTTAAAAAAATATTTAAAACGATATACATACCTTGTATGCTGTCAGCTCTAGACATAGATGCGACATACGTATCTGATATACCTCATGTCCAATTGTTTTGTTTCCATTGGTCGAGAGCAAGTCACGTGATATACAGCAAATCATGACGCTGCACGATTTCTGTCAATACCATCCAACAATAGTAATATTGCACGCTGAAGCCTTGAACATGACATTGATTTTGCTCCCCGTCAAATTATCTCCCCTTTTTTTTGTTACATCATGTTACAACTTGTAACATAAGTAGATTCGAACTTTTAACATAAGCACATTAGAACTTGTAACATTAGCAGACTAGAACATGTAATAAAATCAGACTAGAACATGAAATAAAAGCAGACTAGAACATGTAATAAAAGCAGACTAGAACATGTAATAAAAGCAGACTAGAGTTTGTAACAGAAACAGACCAGAACTTGTAACATATGCGGGTTAGTCCTCTTCCCAGGCTCACTTGATAACAAAATTCCGACTAAATTCACACTTGAAATGTAGCTAATTCCTGTTAGGACGATGGGTGGGATTGCTTTCCACCGAATTCCGCACACCAATATGGCCGCTATTGCGTATTTTGCGCAATTTACACACATATGTGGTGTGAACACAATTACTTGAAAACAATTCCACTTACTAACTTCAAACTTGGAATGTAGCTTCCTCCTGTTAGGACTACGGATAGGATTGCATTTCACCAAATTCCATACACCAATATGGCCGCTATTGCTTATTTGACGACATTCACCCATGTATGTGTGGTGAACACAATAAGTTTAAAATGAACTCATCGGTTAACTTTAAACTTTGAATGTAGTTTTCTCCTTTTAGGACGACGGATGGGATTGCATTCCACTAAATTCCGCACACCAATATGGCCGCTATTGTGTATTTTGCGAAATTTACACATATATGGGCTGTGAACACGATAACTTGAAAACAATTTCACCAATTAACTTCAAACTTGGAATACAGCTCCTGTTAGGAAGAAGGATGGGATTGCATTCCACCATAGTCCGTACACCAATATTGCCGCTTTTGCGTTTTTTGCGATATTCACGCATTTATATGTGTTGTGAACGCAATAAGTTGAAAATGAAATCATAGATTAACTTCAACTTGGAATGTTGCTTCCACCAGTTAGTAGGGCGTCGGATGGGATTGCTTTCCACCAAATTCTGCCTTTCAATATGACCACCATTGCGTATTTGATGATATTCACGCATGTATGTGTTGTGAACACAATAACTTGAAAAACATTTATCTTATTATTGTCAAACTGTGAATGCAGCTTCGTCCATTTGAGATGACAGATGAGATTTTATTTCACATGCTTAGTCCGCACACCAATATGGCTGCCATAACGGTTTTAAACTTATCTCCTGTGTATATGTTGTGAACATTATAATTTAATTAATTAAGTTCAAATTATTCAATGATTAACCTTGCACCTGGAATGAAGTTTTTTCTTGTTGAAATCAAAGATTGCAGTTTACAAAATTCTGCTGTCCAATATGGCCGGCTATTGCGTACAGTACTTGGTAATATTTTCGCGCGTATATGATGTGAGGCCTGTAACCCAAAGGTCCCGGGCTCGATTCCCGGTGGAGGCAGGCAAATTTTTATCTCTTTATTTATAAAAACTATATGATGTGAACATAATAACTTGAAAACAAGTTCACTGATATGACTAAGTTTGGAATGAAGCCTCCTCCTTTCGAGACAATGAATAAGATTGGATTTCACCAAATTCCGCTCAGCTACATTGTTAGTGGCCTTTACTGCACATTTCCCAATACAAAGTTAATGCTTGTATCGTTTTGTGTATTTTATATTACATCTTGCAAGACTTAAACAGCAAAATTCTGTTTATGAATTTTCTATTTACTTCTGTTTCTTTATCATGATAAAGCACCATGGCGTTGACCCAAAATAAACAAAAATGTTCTCAAAAGTAAGAGGGAAACGACGATTTGACCAGTATTGTAGGGTTTTATTTTTAAAATAAATCTTTTGGCAGGGGACCTGCCAGCTACTCAGCTTGTTTTTTTATTGTTTTTTTTTGCGTTACATGCCGATAGTCATTGTAAAATGTTGAATGTTTCAATTTCTATTATTGTTCAGTTAAATATAAGTTCGACAGACGAGTTACCGTTGGCCTTCACTAGTCAATCTGTCTGCAGTATATAATTCAGACTAAATACTTATTTCTGGGCATCCACTTTATTTTGCGTGGGGCGTATGCCTGGTGAGAACTACCTGGGTCCTGGTTCTATCTGAGTCAAAGGGCGTATGGCTGAAGGAACTACCTGTGTCCTGGTTCTATCTGAGTCAAGGGGCGTATGGCTGGTGAGAACTTCCTGTGTCCTGGCTCTATGTGAACTAAGGGGCGTATGACGTGAGAACTTCCGGTGTCGTGGTTCTATTTGAACTAAGGGCGTATGGCTGGCGAGATCTTCCTGTGTCCTGGATCTATCTGAGCTAAGTGACGTGTGACTTGTGAGAACTCTCTGTGTCCTGGTTCTATCTGAGTTAAGGGACGGATGGCCGGTGAGAACTTCCTGTGCCGAAGTTCTATCTCAGCTAAGGGACGTATGGCTGGTGAGAACTTTCTGTGCCCTGATTCTATCTGAGCTAAGGAGCATATGGCTGGTGAGTCTTCCTGTGCCCTAGATCTATAAGAGATAATGGGCGTATGGCTGGTGAGAACTTCCTGTGTTATGGTTCTAACTGAGCTAAGCAACAGATGACTTGTGAAACTACCTGTACCCTGGTTTCATCTGTGCTAAGGGACGTATGGCTGGTGAGAGCTTCCTGTACCCTGGTTATATCTGAGCTAAGGGGCGTATGGCTGGTGAGAACTACCTGGGCCCTGGTTCTATATAGGAGCTAAGGGGCGGATGGCTGGTGAGAACTTCCTGTATCCTGGTTCTATCTGAGCTAAGGGGCGTATGACTGGTGATAGCTTCCTGTGCCCTGGTTTTATCTGAGCTAAGAGACGGATGGTTGTTGAGAGGTTCCTGTTCCTTGGTTATATCTGAGCTAACGGACGAGTGGTTGATGAGAGCTTCCTGCGCCTTGGTTCTATCTAAGCTAAGTGGCTGATGGCTCGTGAAATCTTCCTGTGCATTAGTTTTACTGGAGCCAAGGGGCGGGTGTTTGGTGAAAGCTTCCTGTACCCTGGTTCTATCTGAGCTAATGCGCGTATGGTTGGTGAGAACTTCCTGGCCCCTGGTTCTCTCTGAGCTAAGGGATGGAGGGATAATCAGAACTTCCTGTGCCCTGGTTCTACCTGAGCTAAGGGACGGATTGCTGGTGAGACTTTCCTAGGCCGTGGTTCTATCTGAGGTAAGAGACAGATGGGTGGTGTGAACTTCCTGTTCCCTGGTACTATCCGAACTAAGGGATGGATGGCTGGTGAGAACTTCCTTTGCTCTGGTTAAATCTGAGCAATGGGTCGTATGGCTTATGAGAACTTCCTGTGCTCTGGTTCTATCTGAGAAAAGGGGCGTATGTCTGGAGAGAACTTCTTGTGCCCTGGTACTTTCCGAGCTAAGGGATGGATGGCTGGTAAGAACTTCCTGTGCCTTGGTTCTATCTGAGCTAAGGGGCATATGGCTTGTGAGAATTTCCTGGGCCTTGTTCTATATACGAGCTAAGGTGCATGTGGCTGGTAAGAACTTCCTGTGCCTGTGGGTTTTATCTGAGCTAAGTGACGGATGGCACTGGAGAACCTCTTGTGCCTTGGTTAATCCGAGCTAATGGATCGGTGGCTGGTGAGAACTTCGTGTGCCTTGGTTCTATTTGAGCTAAAGGCAAATAGCTTTATTTTCATGACATATAGCTTTATTTTCACGCCAAATATTCATGGGCGTATGGCTGGTGAGAACTTCCTGGTCCCTGGTTCTATATACGAGCTAAGGGGTGGGTGGTTGGTGATAGGTTCCTGTGCCCTGGTTTTATCTGAGCTAAGAGACGGATGGCTGGTGAGAGCTTCCTGTGTCCTGGTTATATCTGAGCTAAGGGACGAGTGGTTGGTGAGAACTACCTGTGTCCTGGTTCTATCTGAGTCAAGGGGTAATTAGCTGTTGAGAACTTCCTGTGTCCTGGTACTATCTGAGTTAAGGGGCGTATGGCTGGTGAGAACTACTTGTGCCCTGGTTGGATCTGAGCTGAGGGACGGATGTCTGGTGAGAACTTCTTGTACCCTGGTTCTATCTGAGATAAGGGGTGTATGGCTGGTGAGAGCTTCTTTAGCCCTGGTTTTATCTGACCTAACGGACGGGTGGTTGATTATAGCTCTTGTGCCCTGGTTTTATCTGAGCTAAGGGATGGGTGGCTTGTGAGGACTTCCTGTGCCCTGATTCTATCTGATCTAAGTGGCGTATGACTTGTGGGAACTTCTTGTGCCCTGGTTCTTTCTGAGCTAAGGGGCGTATTGCTGGGGACAACTTCCTGTGGCCTGGTTCTATCCGAGCTAAGGGACAGATGGCTGGTGAGAACTTCCTGTGCCCTGGTACTATTCGAGCTAAGGGATAGATGGCTGGTGAGAACTTCCTGTGCCTTGGTTCTATCTGAGCTAAAGGGCGTATGGCTGGTGAAAACTTCCTGGGCCCTGCATCTATATACGAGCTAATGGGCGGTGGCTGGTGAGAACTTCCTGTGCCATGGTTCTATCTGAACTAAGTGGCGTATGGCTGGTGAGAACTTCCTGGGCCTTGGTTCTATATACAAGTTAAGGGGAGGGTGGCTGGTGAGAACTTCCTGTGCCCTGGTTCTATCTGAGCTAAGGGATGGATGGCTGGTGAGAACTTCGTGTGCCTTGGTTTGTTCGAGGTAAAGGACGGGTGGCTGGTAATAACTTCCTGTGCCCTCGTACTATCTGTGCTAAGGGACGGATGGCTGGTGAGAACTTCCTGTGCCCTGGTACTATCCGAGCTAAGGGATGGATGGCTGGTGAGAACTTCGTGTGCCTTGGTTCTATCCGAGCTAAGGGGCGTATGGCTGGTGAAAACTTCCTTGGCCCCGGTTCTATATACGAGCTAAGGGGCGGTTGGCTGGTGAGAACTTCCTGTGCACTGGTTCTATCTGAGCTAAGGGGCGTATTGCTGGTAAAAGTTTCGTGTGCGTTGGTTTTATCTGAGCTAAGGGATGGGTGGTTTGTGAGAACTTTCTGTGCCCTGGTTATATCTGAGCTACGGGGCGAGTGGTTGATGAGAGCTTCCTGCGCCTTGGTTCTTTTGCGTATGGGTGCTGAGAACTTCCCGTCCCCTGATTTTGTCCGAGCTACGGGACGGGTGTTTGGTGAGAAGTTCCTGTGCCCTGGGACTATCAAAGCTGAGGGCCGGATGGCTGGTAAGAACTTCCTGTGCTCAGGTCCTATCTAAGCTAGAGGGATTATGGCTGGTGAGAACTTCCTATGCCCTGGTTCTATCCGAGCTGAGGGACGGGTGACTGGTAAAAAATTTCGGTGCCCTGGTACTGTCCGAGCAAATGGACGGAAGACTTGTGAGAACTTCCTTTACTATGGTTCTATCTGAGTTAAGGGGCGGTTGGCTGGTGTGAGCTTCCTATGCCCTGGCCTACCTGAGCTAAGTGGAATATAGCTGGTGAGAATATCTGATCTAAGGGACGGATGGCTGTTGAGAACTTCCTGTGCCTTGATTTATCCAAGCCAAGGGATGGACGGCTGGTGAAAACTTCCTGTGCCTTGGGTATATCTGACCTAAAGGGCGTATGGCTGCTGAGAACTCCCTGTGCCCCAGGTTCTATACACGACCTAAGGGGCTGGTGGTTAGTGAGAACTTCCTGTGCCCTGGTTTTATCTGAGCTAAAGGACGGATGGCCGGTGATAACTTCCTGTGCTCTGGTTCTATCTGAGCAGAGGGATGTATGACTGGTGAGATCTCCCTGTGCCCTGGTTCTATCCGAGCTAAGGGATGGATGGTGAGACTTCCTGTGCCTTGGTTATATCTGAGCAGAGGATTGTATGACAGGTTAGATTTCCCTGTGCCCTGGTTCTATCCGAGCTGATGGACGGGTGGTTTGTGAGAATTTCCTGGGCCCTGGTTCTAAATACGAGCTAAGGGGCGGGTGGCTGGTGAGAACTTCCTGTACCCTGGTTCTATCTGAGCTAAGGGACATATGGCCGTTGAAAACTTCCTGTGCCAAGGTTTATCCGAGCTAA
>JAUELC010164042.1:0-11154 GCA_031471745.1 Cryptochiton stelleri
GCAGCACATTTACGAACAATTGATGCATAAGACATTGACTTCAAAATATATACAATTTAAATGAGTATATAAATATTGTATAGGACTATTATATACTATTATATCCATCAAACTCTATTAACTGTTTCAGAAAAACAGTGAGTCTTTAAATACACTGACTCTTAATTAGTATGATTGGTTTGGGTTAATATCTACTGTATAATAATTAAAATTATGGAGACTCAACCATACAATAAAATGTGTATGCGGGCTGGCACGCTGACATATAAGTGCAATATCATTAAGTACAGCGTTAAACCCCAATCGAAAGAACAAAACAAACACAAGGATTATGATTGGTTTCGGTTAAAATCTATTGCATAATATTGTGACTAGCACCCCCACCCCAGAAGAAAAAGAAGATGAGCAACGATCGATTCTTGGTCCAACAACTATATGTTGCTGGTAACGGATTGGTTGATTGTATGACACCAACAAGGCCTTAAACAAATATGTTTAAAAACTTTAAATTTTAACACACTTAATATAAAACGTTAGGCATCTCAATGTTCGTGTTTAACGTCACCAATCAGATCTCATCTGCGACAGGTTTCGCTGCAACGGTTCTTTGGCGGGATTGCAATAGGCCAGAAATGGAACGCTGTGTATCAAAACTGCTTCTTTATTTGCTGTAATAAATCTTACTCGTCCATAACAAATATCAAGGCTGCTGTTTTTTGGGGATGCCGTCTTAATTATTAATATGTCGTGGAATCAGCGTGGGACACACAAACAGAAATTCCCGTGGATGACGTCACGACAAGGCCAGAATACGAAACAGGGAGCCGTGGACGCCATCAGTCATTTCCATGAGCGTAGAGCGTATGTTTGTCTAGGTGAGTCTGCCAAAGTGTGCATACCTTAGGTTGAAGGTTATTACCGCGATGACACAATGCTGTCAGTACTATGTGTCATTGCAATTAATTTCCACTTAATCCCCGCATATTTGGCAAACTATATAGAGCTCTCATCGTATTCTTCAAGAATAGATAGCCTTTCGCTAAGGGCAGCATGTTCCAAGCGTATTACCATGTTGTCTTTACTTAGCATATTTTTTTTTTCAACAGAGCAAAGCACCACACATTTTATGGTTCTGTAAGTGTCGCTTTTTACTGTTGGAGTACAATTTCGTGATATACCATCGGGTGCGGCAATAAACACCAATCAATCAATCAATCAATCTATCAAACAAGGATAGATTTTTTGCGTGCATATAATCGAAATTCAGATTTAGATAGGATTCCAACCGACGTCTGTACTAGGAGTTCTTGAACAACCAGCACGATACAATTTCAATCTCGTAATCACATTGGATTGCTTGTTTGTCTGCTTGGTGTTTAACATCATAATCAGGGGTATTTCACTTAAATGACGACTTTGCATCGCCAGTCAATGTTTGATAGAAATCCAGAAAGAAACCGCGTTAAAAACACTCCACAATATCTGCCGTCACATCTAAACCACCCTCATATTTCTACGGTCAACAGGCGGTCTCGAACCTGTTATATGTGCGATAAATTGGAGGCGGTTTGACTGTCCCCCGACTGAGCCACAGCGCGACCGAAATCACAATGGAAAGTAACGGGCTGCAAACTGCTCCTGGATTGGCCGGGAATGTGGTTTTAACTTAAACTCAAATCGCTACATAGGCCTATGCATTAAAAATGTGATGCATTCCTGGCAATATGGGCGTCTCTAGAATCAAACAATCACCAGATACAAGTATCGGACTCTAAACATGGTGCAATTAGACAAAATTTGCAAATTTGCAGTGTAACACATCACAGCTAATCGTCTCCGCGTTGTCACTTATGTCAAATACCACCAGGACACAGGAAGATTCCAACAACCATCCGCGGAGGGAAATTGGTGCGAACCATGCTGCTAACTAATAACGTAACCTTGAGATTGCAGTTCAATAATACCACGAAAACACTTTTAGTCAATCAGTTTACCCTCGTGAAGGCTTACAATAACATTTACCGTATGCTGTCTGATCTCTGTTTGTTTACACGCTGTATTTTATCTGAAATTGAGTGTAACCTACCCTATTGACTGAATTCTTTAAAATCTAGGCAGTTTAAGCCGAGTCGACCCTCAATGTGAACAAGTGTTAGTAAGGACATCCGTCAATTACATAATATATATATATTTTTTAAAACGTTCAACGTTCGTGTAATGTCAATCTAATCCAAGTTAAACGTATTGACGTCTTAACCGCATTGCGTTGGAATCTGGGGCATCTTTTTAAATCTTAAAGGCACACTAAAGATCCACCACAATAAACCCCGTTGGTGAACATACTGTTACGTTTATTATTGCAAATTTTTTTTATTGTTTGATTTTGGTTTTACGCAGTACTTAAGGTTTTTTTCTCGCATATGACCACGAGCCAGCCCAATGGTTGAAGAAAATTACCCTCTACGTCACTTTAAACAAACATTGACAGGAAACGAGAGAAGCGCATGACACAAAACATGCTGCAGTGAAATTGCAATACGCCACAACAAAACATTACCCCTTAACACGGAGAGAGCACCAGGGCACAGGAAGATACGACCAGCTGCTTGCTGAACCTAATTGGCGAGAGGAACATGGGCAGTATATAGAAACGCTTAATGCATGAAACCACGGAAACGGTCCTTGATACCTTATTCCCTATTTGGGCTTAATCATTATAACGCTGATGAGTGTTTCGGGATTCCTTTCGTCCTTGTGCTTCTCTAGCTGAGGAGCAAACTGGTCCTGTTTTGTTTGTGATGTCTTGCGGAGTAGATTCAATAGTTTTGCACTATGTTATGTTTTCTGTGCTTGTCTAGTTTCGTGTTATTGTTTGTTGCCAGTGTCTTACGAGGGTTATGTTCTCCATCCAGTATAAGCTGACTCGTCTTCGGATGAGGGAAAGCAGTACATCAAAGCGAACCAACTCATATCGTTACCAGATTAGCAAAGCCTCTTCGTTTGCAACAAGGTAATAATTACAAACTTTATTATAAAGTGACTTGCGATGTCTCTTTAACGAAATGTTTTTTGTACATGTTATTTAATATAACGAAAAACACATGTGTGTCTGATCGACTGGCGCTTTCGTAATGAGAACTTGATATCTGTTAATGTAAAAATAATTAGAGAATTGATGATCTAAACTACAGATTAATATTATATCGGACATTGTCGGTTATTTTTCCCGGAAGATCTGTCATAAAAAAGCCATTGATAAATATCAGCAGGCGTTTTCTGTTCCGCTGCCTGTCTCTTTTTCATTTCGTTTTTACATTAACGGAAGTGGTGTGTGTGTCCAGGGTCATCTTACATCCAGTTAGTGTTATGTATGGAGGTTATTTGCCACCAGGAAATCTGAGATCTGTCAGCGAGACAGTAACTGTACTGAGACAATCGTTGCTTACATTACGTAGCTTCGGTTTTACGATAGAGGTGTCTGAATCTTAGGTCGAGTGTATCTCCGCGCCAATTTTCCTCTGATTCCCCTGTTTTTGGGGATTCGAACTTGTAGAGCCAGCTTAGGAGAAAACACGATGGCGTGTACAGACCTTTAAAATAAAATCACGAAGAAGATTCTCGATTAACGTTTAGAATGTGTCCTAAGTACTACATAAACCAGCCAAAGTTTTATTGAGATTTGAGGAGAAAGTTCAGTTAATATGTTGAAATCTAATGTTAAGAGTGTCCAAAACAATTTTGTCTCGAATTGATGCTGCCAATTGTTTTATTTCTGGCTTGACAAAAGTTTGACATTGGGAACCATTTTCGCTCGTGGGTTTGTCTTGCACAAACAACCCAATAGCGTCATTCAAACTCCGCGGTATTTTATTTTAGAATATACTGTAATGCAAATTTGATGTATGTACATGTTATATTATTCATTGCTACTCAGTTTGACATAAAACCAAATAGAAATATTTAAGCCATACGGTTAACAGCTGATTTTTACAATTAGAATATGATAAAGTTTTCTTATGGATAAAATACCTTGGTCACAGGGGCTCGCAAAAAAAGACAATCAGATAGCATAAATACAGTTTCTTTGTTATTGTATATTGTATGTCTGTATGTTTGTCGAGCCCCGGAAACATTAGTCGTATTGTATTTTAAAACAACTTACTTTTTTAAAAACAATTCTGCGATTTTCTTTACGATGTACCTTAATGAACTGTATCTATATAGGCCTAGGTATCTCTTATACGTTAAACTCTGTCATACCTTTTTAATGTATTCATTTCTCGGAAGGTTTTATTGGAGTACAAATCAACACAGATGGCCGCATAGTTTTTATTTTCCCAGTCATTATAGGTCTATATTAAAAATGATACTATCTCTGCTGGAATCAAGAATCATCATCCATGCATAAATTATAACCGCCATATCTACTCATATCCGTATGCTCCTACGTGCATCTTTAAGGACGGAACCCAACTTGAGACGGTACTGAAGATTTACCTTAAACAAACTACTGAAACAAATTAACCGAGTGTACTTTTATTTCACAGATCCGCATTTAAATGATGTACGGCGTAAAACACCAATCAAACAAACACACAAGCAAGCCGTACGTCTTAGTGCATCTTTAAGAAAGGAACCCAAACGGAGACTGTAATAAGTATTTATCTCAAACAATCTACTGAAAATAATTAAACCAATGCACTTTTATATTACAGATCGGTATTAAAGTGTTTGCAGGGCAGTGATAAAGCCAAGTATATAACCCGGTATTCGTTCTAAATAAACAAATTTTCTGGAAAGCAAACAATTTTAAATAAGTCATCAGTCCGTTTTGCTTATCAATGACGTTGCAGGGGGGGCATTTGACATTGATGAATCCGTTGTTTTATTAAAGTCGATGATCGTAAAGGATTTGTTTGTCCTTCCTGGTTGTAAGTCTAAGCTCAATAAACAAACAAATAAATTAATAGAACAAAAATATATTTTTTGACACTTTTGTTTGTTACTGTGAGTTGTTTGTTGAAATGGAAACCGGAATCTGGTCAGTAGATAAAAATGTAGGTCAAGTTAGGGGCCTATATCTAGAGCAGAGCAGAAATCCTAATTTATTGTTGGATTGTTGTTTGATTGGAGTTTTACACCGCACTTAAGGTTATTTCACTGTACTGTGTACATTAACGAACTCAGTTTAAATGACGGTTTATTTTTTTTTATTTTATTTCGTATAGGTATGTAAATGTATTTTGATTTATTTTGTACAGTTTCTATAGCGGAGTCACGTTAGTCAGAATATGTTAGGGTTTAGTCGATTGGAATCAGATCAGCACGAAACTTGGCAAACCGGATTGTGCTTTTTTACTATTGTTTATCTTTTGACGAAGTTCAGTTTCTGGTGCTAATACCATCGCACTTATTCATTGACATGATAGACTCTGCCTTTTCTTATTAAGAGATTCAAGAAAAAACGTATGTTGTAACCTACCTGCTTATCTGTTCTGAGTTGAAGTAAATCGGACACCATTATTTGCGGGGAGGAGTTTCAATTCGACGGCGTTTCTCGCTGTCCCGAATACGTCGTCAGACTATGGACCCATTTCCGTGAAGGATAACTTAACAGTATAGCCTTTTCTGAGTCCACCGAAATCCAGAAGACACAATTTGTATATATAATTATCATAGAATTCTGATAATACGTAGTTATCTTATTTCATATGTCATGAAACAAGCCTATCTATTTTCCCGAAATCGACGTCACTGCACGGTTTTTGTGTCCAGTGTAACCCTATATTTTAAAGTAGTATGTCAATTGGCTTTATTCTTTTTTGTCTGCAATGGTTGACCACTAGAGTCCAGAAGGCTGCTTCTGCTGACCAGTGAACACAGCTCACTGTCGATATGAGCAGAAGTCCATTGGTATGAGGTAATAGACCTCACTGATAAATGTATATATAGCTACACTTTTGTATTGTTCATTTTTACTCAGTTGAAGGTATCTGGTAGATATCGCAACGTCAATTTTTATATATATCAGTATAATCCAATGGACCAGATTTATATTTATTTCTTCCATTACTACAAGCCTATCTATGTCTACTTTTATTTTTTGGTTAATCTAATGAACCTGTATTGCTCGATGTCAAACTTTAAGATCATGCGAAAATGGTGAACTTGAATTGTATCTTCCCGGTGGTTTGTAGGAATGGGAAATGTCGGTTTGTCTGGTACTCTCTGATCCTTTTTGGGCTGACACCTTCTTTAAAATATGCTACGGCATCTTTATTTCCTATCTAAATCACACAAATGTTTTGACTGGTTATTCTTTGGAGAGTTACGCAGCGATAGCCAGTCTTCCATTTCATATCAATGTTGTAGATTTTCGGGAATATATATTTAATGCATCTTTGTGAGTACATCGACTCTTGTATTTGCGACTCTAGGTTCAGAGCTCTTGGTACGAACGTACTAGTTGTATATCTAGCTGTTCTATTTGTAATGTTTGACCTATAAAAGATGTATGTTCGAATTGATCGGATTTTTGACAGAATTTTATCCATTAACATTTGGCATGAAGCTCAGCATAATTTTAGCGTGTATTCACCTTCATATAAAGAGAGATGACTTCTGGAGAATCTATGAACTTGAACTACCCGTAGAGTAACGTTGTGAGAGAGACTATCTGCACAGCGGAAACCCTAAAAACAATGCTTTGATGTTTAGGTACCTTACTGTAAAACAAACTATACATATTAAACGTATACCATTCTTCTGCTCCGATGTCTTGGAACTTGTCCATGTCATGTATTCATTGTTAGAAGGTCACCTTCTTAATGCAAGTTTCCCGAGGAGTGGTTTGCGTCAACCATTTGACTAGCTAGCACGCCGTCCCTTATAAAAATTACCATGGTACCATGGTAAAAACGGCCAAAATACCGTTGTATACCATGGTTTACCGTTGTAAACCACGTTTTTTTTTTTACCCTTTTTACCATGGTATCATGGTACATTTTTATAAGGGGTCGTATGAATGAAATAACCTTAAATACAAACATCGCCAAAATCAAATTCTAGGTAGCGTAGATGACTTAATAACAGTATATGTGTTTCAGATTGCATGGATTGTCCTATTTCTAAAATAACTTTGTCTTAAGAGACAAAGGAGAATAAGTACGGTAAATAAGCGTATTGTTATAAAGATTCAAATTCAGATATTAAATTCCCCGGTAGAAAAAAAAGTCCATATGGCAATTCAAAGTTCCAGATTTCAATTTTCTTTCTAATTATAAGACTTTGCTTTATATAGAAATCCAGCAAAGCCGGTATGTAGCTAGCCTCGAGTTTCACTTTGTGAAACGGGAATGAAGGGAGATATATATATCGAGGAGCTGCTTTGCTTTGTTCCCCAGCTCCCCTTCTACATTACGCTGTTGTCTAAAATTATTGACGTGTGCCTTTCCATCGCAGGTATGATTTACGCCGTTCTCTATTACGCTTATAAAGCAGCGGCTATTTATATATACAGATCCTTTTGTTTTCTGTTACTGCTAAATTAGGGTCTGGTTGCTGGAGATGGTCATCAGAGGGAGTTAGGAAATCAATGAGACCATGTTCGAAGGACCGTATCAGGCTGCAGTTATTCACGTGGTATCTAAGGCCGAGGTCGTTTAATTGGCTGTCTGTGATTTAAAATTGAAACGGCTGATACATGGGTTTGATTGGATAGTGAAAAGCGGTAAGCTCCAGTAAACTGGCCCTAATTCTGCAGCGACTAAAAAAAAAAAAACCCCAACGAATTCTGTTTATATTAATGTCCGATGCTCCTGGAGCGTACTTCAAGTTTTCCTGATGTCGCAAACTATATCACCTCAAACTCTTGCAGGGCAGATTTTCTCTGATTTGTTGAATAAGTTTGTAGCAAAAAGGAATTGCATCAGAATAAGCTTTTATGTATTTGTGTCGCCATAAAGCAAGCGTACAGGCTAAATTCCTACAGGCATACCAGAGTATAGCTATTCACTTCCGTGTTAAAAGATGCGTGTTAAATTATGGGCTCATTAAGCGTAGTTATGCTGTAATACAGTTCAATCAAGTTTTGGCCAGCTTAATATCATTTCTGAATAATCAACTGTTTGATCTTTGTCTATAATTAGTCCTAGGCTTTATGCAACGGCACGTTATGACGCATATTCTTTATGGAACAGAACGCCGAGGTAACGATGTTTATGAGATTAAATTTGCCCGCACACCGACATATTGCCAATACTTTTAGCTAACATTGTTTGGCGAGATTGAATTACCATGAATCTGATCAGGTCTGACGCACCGAATTAAACCTTCTCCGTGTTTCTCCTGGCGTGTTTTTAGATTATCCACAAAAAAACGCAGGTGGTTGGTTGGGAGTTTTCTGTGCCTTGGTGCTCTCTGAGCTGAAGGACAACACGAAGCTGTTTTGTTCTGGCGTCTTGATTGAGCTGCAAATTTGCACCCTTGGTCTTGGCTAGCTCGAATCTCAGCAGTTTCCAACTCCTCAATACTGTATCCCAGATTAGATTGATAATATGTCACGAATATGGTAAAGTGTGACTCTTGCAACAATCCATGTTACGTAATGCAAACATGCTGACTAGTCCAATATATATACGTTTTATCGATTTGTGATACCAGATGTTTACACCATCACAAAAATTGGAACAGACGAAAGGTCAGTGTATCAGAGCATGCGCAATGACCTTTGAAATCTCACACATGCGCATTGCGTCTTCGATTTAAAAAGGTTATACGAGCACAAAGAACTTGCAATGCAAAAGTAAATAGTACGCGAAAGTGTTAATTAATTCCTACCTTTATACCGAGTGAAATTATTCTATAAGTTAAAAAAAGTATTTTCATAAAAAAATGTAAATAACCATTAACGTATAAGACTAAAGTAAGCATAAATACACATATTTAAAGGGCAGCAGAGAATGAAAGTACATGATTTATCGAATGTCACACGTAAAGTACACACACATTATCTAAATAAAGTTCCATTTATTGCCAGTCTTTTGGTCGAAAACCGAGAGAAAAGCTTGTGAAAACCACCCGTGATCTCCACAGCCACCTCACGCGCCCAGTGTCGACAAACGATCTCGAACATTTTCGATACATCGAAGGGGTTTCGCTATGCAAATGCACTACCCATATAGTCGCGGCACAATGGGAACTGGCATTTATTTTATCCACGACGTTGTCTCCTATGTCACCTGAATTAAGCAGTCACCAGAATTGATAAGTGCACAGTTCCAACAAGATGTAAAAGAAGATGTAGGTTCTAAAGACTTGGGGTAAACTATCCAACTTCTGTTGATGTTAAAAGTGACTTTAATTAGTGAACAAATCGTGTACCGTAGTCATATTGATGAAATTATTATTTTCCGGGTATTTTGTTGTTGACTAAGGAAGGGGTGTCTTGTCAGCATAACCAAAAAAAATACAGAGACGAAACATGAGCGATTGGTGATTTAGAAACTGGTTTACCTGATAAGTAAAAGAGCTTCAACTTATACTTGGGATTGATTGATTGGTGTTTAACGCCGTGCTCAATAGTATTTCACTTATATGACGGCGGTGTATTGCAACTGTTAATAGCAACATGACCATCAAATGTGAAGTGTTTTGCTCTGTTGTTCCTCCAGTGCTAATTAAAGACATGTTAGTCACAGGGAACTCTCTGACTATAACGTATGAACCACATAGGTGAGCGAATGAACCAACCCTGTATATTTCGATTTGTTTGTTTGTTTGTTTGATTGGGGTTTTACATCGTACTTAAGGTTATTTCACTGATATGCTGGTGTGCCAGCCCTATGGGAGAAGGAAACCATCCATGCTGTCACTGGCAGAAACAATGACAAAATACAAGACAATCATAGGATGTATAATAAGATGCAATCCGACAAAGTGTGAAAATTTGAATACAGTGCTAAAGACGTCACAACAAATGGCTTTGTGTTGCCCCGTATCTCAGAGATCGTCTTGCATTTCACAGGAAGCTCTCGTCAACTACCCGGTTGTTCATATTGCCTCCTGAAGGTCACTGGACACTTTCTCATACGAGCTTTTGAAGCACATTGTGGATTGAATCTTGTCCATTTGTATTGATTGGTGTTTAACGCAGTACTCAAAGGTATTTCACTTATATGACGACAGTAAATAGCCACTGCAACCCAAACCATGAAATGTGAAGTGTTTTCCTCTGTTGGAAAATAAATGTTCCTTCAGAGCTTAGTAAAGTCTGCATGTTAATGCTTGGAACATTCTTCCCTTTAATAGCCAAAGGTGTGTCCATTTTGAAGAGACAATATTACAACTTAATTTTAAATAAGATTGGTTTTGTTTGTTTGATTCGGGTTTTACGCCGTACTTAATGTTATTTCACTGATATGACGGCGTGCCAGCCTAATGGGTGAAGGAAACCACCCCCGACACCACTGGCAAGATACAAGACAATCACAGGACAAAACAGCTTTTTGTTGCCCCTTAGCTCTGAGAGCACCAGGGCATCACGAAGCTCGCACCAACCACCCGCAGTGAGATTAGAAGAATTATAATTTGATTTGTTCATAGACAGATAATGAAAGAATAATAATTAAACACGATAAAAGTATAGATTGAATATTGGTCTTATGTAGAATTTGGAGAGAAATTATCAATCGTTAAATTTTTTTGATATAACAATAATGAGGTATATTATTTTGTTTTGTATGTAAAAGTAACTGTTTCGAAGTAACATTAATTGTATCGCACAACAAACTAGTATTTTGACTAATATGGTTTGATCTGCTCGGTGTATACGGTCACAGTGAAGTTTATTTCACTTAATAGTTTCAGAGAACATTTCTTTGAAATTTAAAAAAAGAACTAAATGAAGAACATTGGAGGAAGGTGTGTTAGTTCAGCAGGGCAAGAAAAAGTAAGCAATTTAGCAATATCATTGCCGGGAAAGTCGCATGGTCTCGCGGGAAATTCAAGAGGGCAAAAAAAATAAAAAATTGGAACAAAATATGACAGATAGGACCTACATGTGTTCAAATCAAAATCTTTCCACTTTTGAACAGAAAAGGCTACATTGTATATGTCAGAGAGTCCATCTGATTTAAAAAAGGGTGAAGAATCTGT
>JAUELC010164153.1:0-11152 GCA_031471745.1 Cryptochiton stelleri
CCAGAAACATGAATATACTGGCAACCTGCATATATACGGGATATCAACACTTGAATTGACCAGAAACATGAATATACCGACACATGAATATGCCAGAAACAAAAAATCGCATAAAAACGGCAAGGCATGTTGCAAGCAGTGAGCTGTGTTGGACATGTGCTTTATCAAAGGAGCCCACAATGTAGTACTGTTTGAATTGTTGTCAAACCTACTTGTTAATTACTTACCTTCTAAACTGACATCGTTCTAAACAATAATGAGACATTTCGTTCGTATATCACTTCCTTCGCATCACTTCATTATTTTGCCGCTGTGCAGTTAAATGATGTAAGGATTGGCCTACTGTACCCATACTTCTTTCAACAGATAGATTACTCAAATCAACCGCATTGACTTTCTTGATACGAAATGTTTTGAATTCACTGGAGTTTGATTTGTTGCTCGGAGAACTAGAAGAGGGGGAAAAGCTTGACTCGCAAGTTAACTGACAACAATTCTCAGCATTTGAGCAGCTGCAACTTGACCCATCTTTGACATCCCATTGAACCGAATCAGCTGCGCTTGTCAGATTGGTACATGATGCCACATTTGCCCTCTGATCCATTGTTGTACGGTAACCATAGCGTCGAGGATCACTTTCGTAATGTACTTCCGGGCAAGTTACAAGAGACATTTCTAACCAATCGGATTCAGAATTGAAGTTTTCACGATTATTTAAATCTACCATCAGTCCCCTGATATACTGAGACGCTCCGGTCAATATATCAAACTTTGACATCTTGGCTTTTAAACAGCTCTCCGGGAGATGGCTCAATAGGATATGGAACGCTTCGTTGACTTGAGTCATACGTCTCCTTTCTCGTGCGTTTCTTCTCAATACAAACTCTGCTGTCCTTACAGAATGAGGGACATGCTTACGTTTTCTTTTGATTGTTGACTGTTTTGATGAATTTGTTGGCAACTTAGCTAGGCCTAGACCCAAGGACTTTTTATCATCCATATTTACAGAAGTCAGTAAGAACTGTGGATAGCAGGTATTCTTTACAACGGAATTCGTGATCAACAAACGAAGAAACAAAGTAATTTTCAATGACCTTTCTTCGAAAAGCAAATGCGATACGTTATTGGTGCTGTAACAATCAAAACCACATCTCATATAGCTACGATAGGCTAAAACAATACTGGGAATTAAGTAAACCAACCGTCTTGGCACAGACGTACAAGACATATGCCGTTAAACTCTTCACTTCCTATTTGGGATGAAATTTAGATTTATTATATATGTAAGCAAATTAGATAAGTACGTCACCGGCATTGTTGATAAATCGGCATTTTCAAACGCAATGTGGTGGTCAAAGTTGCGCAATATTATATGTGCTTTGAGACCCTGGCTTGTCTGTCCTTGGGCATTCTCGTCACCTGGGCCACGTGCGCTTGGAAAAGGGTGATAGCCACGTGCGCCGGAAAAGAGTGATCTACCTGAGTAATTTCCACAATTCATAAACAATTCTCCTTATAGATAGAGCATATATATCGAAACATTTAGAAATCTCAACTAAGTAATATTCTTGCAAGCAGATAGGCAAAGTAGCCATTTCAACAATTAGACTTGCAAAAAAACTTGCAAAACAAAACTGAACTTATTGTTATTATACGATAATATTTTTAATATACATGCAGAAAAACTCGCTAAGAAAGTATAACTCTAATCAATGGCAGTATTTCGGTCTACTTTATCGGGAGATTCATTGGCCAGTACAAATCCAGAATGAGGTATATAAAGATATGAAATAATTTCTGTGTAGTTAACAGTGTTTTTGTTATTTTTGGATAACATCCTTTTAGTTAGAACAGATACTAGATGCACCAAATAGCCAGCCACCTAGACATGAGGTCTAGATGGCCGACATTAATGAGCCCCAAACGCGCTTCCTCATTCAGTCACAGTATTCTGACACCCGGCCAACCAGTCACATTATTCTGACACCCGGCCAACCAGTCGTTACCCTTATCTTTAATGCTGAGTACCAAGCCAGAGAGAAGCAACTACATTTAAACTTTAAGTCTAACTCTGTTCGGGATTTGTCCGAAAAACTACATAATACAAAAAGCAACGTTCTACTAGGGGACCATCCTTATCCGGGATTGGGGGTGGTATATGCATTCATGAATATATTTATTTAAATGGTGTTAAACGTCGAACTCCAGGTTATGCCACTCACGTGGTAAATGTGTCAATGTTTGTACCCCCTAAGCAGAATAAATTTAAAATATAAATTTTCACTCAGTTAAGGAGAGTGCTGACTGTATATCCATTCCACTTAAACAGTAAAGGTGTCAGTTTGAATGTAAAATGTGCCGATGGCCTTTGTGAAATAATAACTCAGCAATCAACTGCTACTTTTCACCTATTGGACAAACTCCCACAGCTACTGACTGAGTATCACATCGGAAATCCCAGAGGTTATCGTCCATATAGTGTAGCCGACCAAGCAGCGATCCTTTTCATAATAACAACGCTGACTCGTGCAAACCCAGTGACCCCCGTGAATATTTACAAGGAAAAAGGTTAAAAGAATAGACATCTTTAGATAAAGTTGACCATGGATAATAATAATAAGCCTATTTTCATCTGATTATAATATGATTATAATATAATTAAGCTTTCAACAATCATGTAAAACTGAGAAATCGGCATTCAAAGTTACAATAGGCTACTACAAGTAACATAACTATGGCGATTACCATTGACTGTCAATATCATCCCCAGCCGAATTTTATCCAATCAGAATCTAGGTTTTTTGCAGGTAAGGAATAGATTTTACTACCAGTCTGACGTTACGTATCCCCAATCCCCAATTTTCCTCCATTGTTGTCATACGAAAAGATTGGTTATTTTTATGTACATTTTGTCATATTTTAACCAATGACGATGGTTCTGAGACATTTGTACACCATGAGGACTGACACAGTAATAACTTTTAGCAGCTTTAGGTTTCACAATAACAACAGTGCAGCATTCGACTGCAAGCACCGAGGAGAAGGAGAGGGTATCTCTCTTTGAGGCTGGTTACGCCTGACACGTTTTGCGGCTTCCGCTCAGTTAAAAATGACGAACTTAATCAGTTGTTGATTTTACACTTTCGGCTCTGTGCTGCTGTTTTCACTTGTTGCACACATTTTTGTCGATATAGCTATGGGTTAATTATAAGTTTTCCTTTCGTTTTAAAAGTCTGGCTCCGTGATGACTACCGTATTACCACCAGGGTATCTAGTTTGCCTAAACGATTCGAATCGTGTAATCCACGCGGCCAAGTCAGCGGCCGACTGTTAATTTGGACTTAGTAAAATTACCGGCAGCGGAGCGGCGGCTTAATACAGGTTAACCTCCAAATCTTCAATTCTGTATCTTGTTCTGAACTCAACATGATGTCTGTATGTTTAAAAAAAAAAATCGAAATTGTTGCATCGGATTGATCAGAGTGAATAATTTACATTTTTAATTAATCCTCGGGAGTCTGTTTTAAAATTAATTTGAGATTTTGCCGCCATCTTCCAATCGTCTTCGATAACATTTTAGCGTTTTTAATCTAGCTTCTGAGCGAGTTAAGTTCATGTTTCACACATAAAAAGTCTCAGAGAGTTCAGTGTACCAAACATTATTAGACAGTGCCTACATTGACACATGCATACAAGCCGGTGCAATAACTTGACATTACAGTTTTATTGATTCAAGGTCTGTATCTCTATGTAAGGCTACATGTCTATGATAGACAGATAGAGACACAGAACTTTGGATCTACCATCAGGTATATACTTCCAATTTTCAAAACAATTGTGACATAATTATTAGAGATAGGTAGTCAATCAACTCAGAATTACGCCATTACTAAGACGAGCGACAAGAACAAAGCGAGGAAGGACTCACCACGGGGTAAAAATATCAGTGTTTATAAAGAATAGATATTGTACAGCCCTGTCCCAAAGAAAAACACACTGTGAATGCGCGCCTCTATGTCGGCATGCACGTGATAACAGGCGTTCGTCTCAGTGTGGCTTCTGTCACTTGCCAGGTGTAAACTTTTTGACTTTTGCATACTTGACCAGAGCGGTGTCTTTGATACATTTTATAATGAGTCTGTAAGTGTGACCTATATTTCACACGTGTAATCCAATGAAAGCGGTACCCATTTTATAACTTGAAACCTATTTAGCCCGTGGTTTATTCGCGACACAAGTTTCTTACGACACGTGTTTTAAAGCACGTGCTAAATATGTGTCAAACTCAACACAAACTAAAATCGTATATTAATTAATGAAATGAATTAATTTATTTTTAAACAGATAGGTTTTAGATCGATTCAATGTTTGAAATATTTTTAAAACCAACTTATCAGAACACCAGCAGAACGATTGCCTGATCCTGTGCCGCTATGTTTATTTTAAACTTTTTAAATGCTGTGTTACCAATCGTTCGTGGCGGGTTAACGTTAAAGCGACGACATCTGGAATCTCGCGACAAAGCGCGGCAAAGCGGATAATATATGCAAATAAGGATAAACATTTATGAATGTTATCAAGTTTCGCTCAATATTTTTCACCGTATATTTTCCAATTCCACTGTCATACTTATAGATATGTTTACACGTCCTTTCATTATGGGTTTCGATAGAATAATGTTATCGTGCATCTTTTAAAGAGGTAGAAAACAAAAGTAACAATTGTGTACTTGATGAATGGGTGGGTATTTGTGAGTATTTTACTGTGTGTGACATTTGGGATAAAACGTTACCTTCGAACATATTTGACAGGGCCGTCATTTTGTTGACGAGACACCGAAAAGCTCTTCAGTACAAAATTGGCGAGAATTTTATAGTCATAGTATTCGCTATTAAGTTCGATAACGATACGAGTGTGTTTGGGTGTGTTGTTGAAGCATTCAAATGATCCAAAGGCGGGTATTTTCCGAAGCAAAGGTTGTCATTTAAAGGTTAATCTTTCGATCTGACCACTTGTTGACACGCTTTAGTGAATATAAATACCACACTGCTAAATCAACACAGAGTTAAACGGGAGGCTGGATTGCTATGGTCGTATTAACATTATTAGATCCACGAACTATTCAATGTTTATCCTCGTTTCTTAAAAAAAAAATGTCCTCTTTCAAAGTGTACTAAACTTTATACGCCACACAATATCTTTCTGAGATAGTGACATGTATTCACAGATCTTGCATCCCATCAATAGAACAACATGGGTAAACTTAACTAAAACAAAACAAATGAATTTCATAAAGCAGTGATTGATGTAGATGTTTTTGGACCAGGAAGTCTGCTCCCGTATCACCACTCACCCTAATGTTGATTTTAATACGCTGGTCATAAAATAACAAAGCTCCACCAGTTCGCATCTGATCGACACGAAATTTGGCAAGATTGTTCTTTTGGCTGTTAAGAATCTTTTGACTTAGCAAAAATAATGTAAGGATATCTTACATGTGTTCAGTCCCGACCAGATATTTCGTTCCATAGCACACCCGTATTTATACACTTTTGTTGACTTTTTTCATTTTGTATCTATTTGCTTGACGTTTTAAGCAGTACTGCTCATCTTCACGAGACCATGTGAGTCCCGACGTGAAACTCTATTCTTCCCCTTGTCACGCTTGCACCATATTTCGGATCGAACAGGGAGGAGTTACCACTCCTAGTTCCAGTGATTGACAAGACAAGGTCGCAGCTAGCCATGGTGCTATATATCCATCTTCACATAGCCCACACAGTGAAATAAATTAAAATTTTATTTATCGAAGTAAGGCAGAAATTTAATATCACTGTCCTGACAGACAATCGAGAGTAAACATAATTAGAGACATTGCTCGAAAAGAAGGATGTCTTTCCCCGCTGTTTATAATGATACTCCGGGCAAAGGGAATGAAGTGTTTGTAAGTGTTCATTAGTTTTCGCTTTTTCACTTGACCTCTGTCTGACCGCCGAAACGCAGTTATTGTGGCAAGGCTTATTACAGAGTTTGCCCTGATATCAGTTTTGCCTCGGGGAGATGCGTACTGCTATGGTTATATGATTTATCGTCTTCGCTTTTCACGTGAAGGCCTTTGGTCCGGTAGGGAAAACAAAACTCTTGTTGAAATTAAAAGAGCGCCGGACAACACTGCTCGGTCCATAAAAACAACAGATAAGACTGAAAGCATTAATATACCCATATCACACACGCCTAACCAGATAGCCGAATGTCGATTATCAGGGTAGCTAATATGCCTTCTTCTATAAGACGACAGTTTCCGCTTATCCAAATTGAGTTTGTTAAATATGTCTTGGTAAGTGTGTTGGCGTTTGATAGGACATGGACAGCAGGATCGTTTATATTTCAGCTTTGAACGTCGTATGGTTGTGGTGTCATTGGTTGGGCGTTTTATAGAAGCGATGCTATCTGTTGTCTCACTGTATGTGGGTGTAGTTGTCGTCTCTTCTTTTATCGCTAAGCTGTATGATTCTGTTATTCCAAAAGGTACTAGCGAGGTTGCAAATGTAGAAATGTTAGTTAAAGATAGGATGGAGTTTGTTTCTCGTGTGCTGTCTTGGAAAGTATTGTCCATCATTGTCGTTTCAGAGATTGTAACTCCCACAGCCTGCATCGTGATGTGCTCTTTGATTGCAGACGATAGAGCCGCTGTTGTATCCGATGATGCTGTGTCCACTTTAATAATAGACGCGGTTGTAGATTCTGACACTGGCGTGTCTTTATTATTACCTTTGGCTTTTGTTGTGCCTATTGTGTTGACAGACAAAGTTGTTTCCACTGGGTTCGCAGACAATGTTGTGTCTCCATTGCTTGATTTCTGTGTTGTGTCCACTGCATCGATAGGGAATGTTGTGTCTATCGAATTCGTAGACAATGCTGTGTCTGTTGTGTTCTCTTTGTTTCCTTTCGTTGTTTGGCGCATTGTATTTATAGACAATTCTGTGCCTTCTTTGATTGCTTTCGTAGTGTCCATTGCATTGTCAGGCAGTGTTGTGTCAAATGAATTTACAGATAATGTTGTTTCTTCATTGCTTGCTTGCATTGTTGTGTCCATTGCATTGTCATGCAGTGTTGTGTCCAACGATTTTACAGAAAATGTTGTTTCTTCATTGCTTTCTTGCATTGTTGTGTCCATTGCATTGTCGGGCAGTGTTGTGTCCAACGATTTCACAGAAAATGTTGTTTCTTCATTGCTTGCTTGCATTGTTGTGTCCATTGCATTGTCAGGCAATGCTGTTTCCATTGTGTTATCATGTAATGTTGTTTCAGACAGAAATGAAGACAACGCGGTCGAAGACAAGTGACCGAATACTTCGGACATATTGATTGTTGTTGTCACAGCCGGTTGTGTGTTGTTAATCACACAGAGTGTTCCATTTGCTTCTGATTGTAAACCAAAAAGGTTTGGTTGGAAACGACACTGTGGTAAAACAATGTAAGTTCCGTCTTTGGCAAATACTGACACCTCTTAAACAAAAACAGAAAATATTTTATTTACGGGTCATATAAACTGTGCCATTGGGTATCTAGGATGCCTGCTGACTTATATAGCATATAACCAGTTGTATTTGAACGCAGAACATGATAATCAATGTGACATTGTTCATGTTTAAAGATCACTTAAGATTAAGACGCTGCCATCTGTCAGTATCAAGTTCATGGGACAAATTTTCACCCATAACTGTCTTACGTTAAACATCAGTCCGATAAATAGATACGGAATGAAATATCTGATTTATATTTTCTAAAAAAAGCCAAGTTCATACACACACGAGCCATAAACAATTGCTGTAGTTAGCTTACATCCGTTTTGATCACGAAACTTAGTCACAATGAAGCGTATTGTAATAAGGAAACTCTATGATGTAATAACTTTAGATGTAAAGAAAGTTTTGCATTCCTCCACCGGGGATAGAACCCGGGTACAAGGTCTGTACATACACATATTTGTCTCCACAAGTCATAGAACACTGTTAATTACATAGCCACATTTAACCCAACAAAAGCATATCTTTGCAAACAAGCTTTACAAAATAACTGTTCAAAGTCATGAAAGAATTCAGGTCGACGGTTTTACTGCAGTAATTTAACATTTTCTTTTGTATGTGTGAGTATGAGCTTTGGAACATATTTGGGCATTTAGATAGTTCTTTCAAAGGACATATTTGAAGACGTATAGTTTTGGACTTTACCCCGTTATTTTTGGATAATTTTTTCGCAACAGATGTATAGTTTTGGTCAAACTTGTCGGTCACCATTTACGTCAGACATCCCGTTTGACTACCAAAGATTAAAATAAGAAATATTTGTGTCCCTCTTATACTGGTAAAATTATATAAAAGTAACGTACCCATACATCTACGCCTGTATGTATCCCAACGGGTCAGCTTCGAGCAATGAACAGAACTCTTCACCTGTCGCCATGTCCATACTCAAGAACAGCTCACAGGCTTTGGATAGAGCGTTGTAAGCAAAACTCCAGCATCTAATTAATGAGTTGTCACAGTACTGCTCACAGGATTCAAACGCGGGTACGTCAAAGATGGAAGAGGAGTTTGTGCCTGGTGACTGGGGGTGGAACCCGTGATACGCATCAAGGGAGCAATTCAACCCTGGCATAGAAAAATAGACAGTTTGCTATATACATGTATATAACAACGTTAACCTCGCAATTCGCAGTTGACGAATAAATATGAGTAAACACAAGTTCAGCCAGATCAATATATGTTTTCTCTGGAGCCCCCGTCGAACTTGCTGTGATTAGAAAAGGCTTCAAGTGTTTGCCTTGCACACAGGAATAAAAAGTTCCTTAAGCCAGTTTATCGTATGGCCTTTTTCTTCCGCTATTTTATTGTCTATTTTTACTGTTAAGTTTTGAGCTAAAATTCCATCTTTTTAACTGAGACAGATTTTCATGAAGTAATTTCTGACTTCAGTGCAACAAGTTCGAGAATCGAGACATGTAGATGTAGAAAAGCTCTTCGACTTGATGTCTGCTATGATACTGCCAATTTTCATTCGATTCCATTCACAAATTGCTGAGAAGTAGTATTTTAAACGAAGTCTCCACAAGCAACAGAAGAAGAAAATATGAGTTACATGAGTCAGCCTGAGACAAAGTGGGGCCCACAGGGTAAAAATGAAACACCTAGAATTCTAGATGTCTATTTTGATTTTAGTATTTCGTTATATATTAGTTGCGTGATTAATTGAATTTAATGTTTGATTTGAATAATGAACAATTTATGTCAATTGTAAAAAATTTCGTGAAATAGGGCTCTTACCCCAAACGTTATGGCATACGGTGAATGTGGAGTCAGTCATTGTATTGTAGCACAGCTATATATATATATATAAAATTTACTAAAAAATAGATATCCTAAAATAGCATATGGCATGCTGATCAACTTCGATAAATATGGTAAGCAAAATTCGGCAAGTAACGTGCGTCAATTTATATTTAGTTTAGGGTTTGCTCATGCTTGAGTTAACTAAGGTGTGGGTAATGACCGGTTATTTTTTTTTATCACAACTCAAAGTAAGATTGCAAGATAACTAATCAAAACTGATTGTTCAAAGTTGATGACAGTAGCAGATATGATATTTACAATCAATATAAGACAAACCTAGAATGCGAGCTTTACGCAAAAGAATTAAATATTAATAAATTTGGAAAGAAACTGGTCAAAGTTACCCCAGCCCACAACATAATGTAATCTTACCTAACAATAATGTTCCGTGCCAAAATAATGTTACTAAAAATAGCAACTATACCCTTGCTGGTGAATTACTTGATGCAGCTGAGCGCATAACTGACCACATTACTGTGAACCAAAATACAGAGGCTCCCAACCCTTTCGATAAGTTTAACAAAAGAGGGCTCAAATTTGTCCATCTTAATGTCCAGTCAATTAAAGATAAAATAGAAGAACTTAAATATATCTTGTGTTCAGCAAAGAACAAAATATAAATATTTGGAATGTCAGAAACTTGGCTCAACGAGAAGTTTACACCTGGTGAATTAATAATACCTGGCTATAACTTCTTTCGCCGTGACAGATCTGAAGCCAACTCTGTTAAAGAGAGGGGTGGGGGAATATATTTGTGATGATGTACCTTATCACAGACGGACGGATTTAGAGCCATGTGATATTGAAATTGTAACTTTTGAGATCAAACAACCCAAAGCCAGACCTGTCATGGTTATAGTGTTATACAGGTCACCGGATATCAATCCTGACCAATGGATGGGCTCGTTAAAACCTATTCTGGAAACTATTACAGATGAAGATAAGGGAGTGATAATCATGGCAGATATTAATGTAATTCTGACAACAATTCTACTAACTGGATGAGATTTATGGTGAGCGATTTTGGTTTTACTCAATTGATTAAATATCCAACCAGATCATCAGAACGTGGTGACACACTTATTGGTCACGTGTTTGTCACACATCCAAACAATATAACCCAAACATTTGTGCTGCCTTAAAAAATAAGTGACCATTACCCGACTTGTATTACGCGAAAAGTAAATTATAATATTCCAAAGGAACAAACTTACTATTGTATCAAATATAGAAACATAAAATTCATCAATCTAAAAAACTTTCTCGGAGACTTGAACAGTATTATTTGGTCATGTATTGAATGTTTTGATGACAGTGAAGAACTGATAAGTATTTGGATTGACTTATATCTTAGTGTACTAAATAATCATGTCCCCCTCAAACATAAAATAGAACGTTATCCTAAAAGACCGGAGTGGTGGAACGCTGAGGTCGCGGATGCCATGCGACGGCGTGACAAAACGTGTAAACGAAATGGAAATGATCTATACAAATACTGGAGAAATAAAACGAAAAGCCTGATACATCAGGCTAGAAAATCCTATTATAACGATACATTAAAATCTGGAGAAGCTGATAGCAAACAATTCTGGAAACATTTTCGAGATCTTTCCAAAGCAAGTCTAAATCGGGGGCAATCTATAAGTTATTTATAGACGAAAAGTTAATAACCGATCCTTATCATATTGCCAATAGTAGTATTGTTCGAGTCGTTTCCTGAGTATTCGTGCGGGACGTGCGGGACGTGCGGTGCAGTGCGG
>JAUELC010164264.1:0-11151 GCA_031471745.1 Cryptochiton stelleri
TAGTTTTTCGATGACCGGCTTGCAGCGAATATATGAAACGTGATTGTGGCTTCCATGGCTTGTTCGGCATCGCGAGATCTATGCCGAACAATTTATTTTCGACCGAGCAATATATTTCAAGTTAAAAATTAGCCGGAAAAGCAATTTTTTTCCGCGCTAGGGCTTAAACGGGGCAGTGCAAAGCCGAGAGGAGAGAGGCTTTGTATACTGAGCTAATGGACAAGGTGCTGCCATTTTGTACTCACGACTCACAGCCCCTCGAATTTTATCCGCCTCACAGTTTTTCAGTGATGACAAATTATTTTATTTGTTCATCATTTAATTAAATATTTATCCCATATCTTTGTTTAACATGCTCAAGCAACCACATACCACTCATGCCTCTTTTGCAACTGGAGAAAAACAAGCATTGCATGCCCGAAAAGTTCGGAGGCGGAAAAAAATCGAGGGGCTGTGACTAGCGCGTACAAAATGGCAGCATCTTGTTCGTACGCTTATCGTCGGCGTTTTATGTGCAAGGATCAGCTTTAGGGCCACTGTTATTCCTTATATATATTAACGATTTGCCTAAAAACATCTTAAATAATATTCGCTGTTGAGTCCGCAAGTAACTGACTGTGTTATAGAAGCCCGTCTGCAATATAGCAGTGGCCAAATTCTTGGTTGGTTATTTTCAATTCATCTAAAATAAAATCCTTGCTCGGTTCGCGCCGTAGGCAGCCCAGTATTTTGTTCGCCTTTGTTGATGGGCAAAAATATTTCTTCTTCAGATTTCCATCAACATGTCCGTGCCATCTGTAACTTCCGTGCAAACTGGAGTAACCATATATCTCATTTAACATATTATGTAAATATTCCGTGGATCGAAGTACGTTCTGTCTCGTAAATCTCCATAGTCATGTATCAATTATTAATTTATTCCAGCTTAGAATATGCAGACATACTATGGGACAACATAAATGAGAACCAAATTAAAGAAATTAAACGCCTACAAAAAGACTGCCTCGGCATTATGGCTGGTTTAACCAGAAACACTCCATCTACCTTACTTAATGAATAGTCTTGTTTCAGCCAAACTAACGAAATACGTCAACTGCATAGATTATGCTGAAAAACATGTGTACGAAATATTTATCAAATTCGTTCGGCGAACATAGTATTGTAAGACTTGCTTTGTTCATAATTATTTTTTCCTCGCTACGGTGCGTATGGTTACGTGGAACATTTTATCACTAGTCTGAGAGTATCATGGGTAAAACGGCCTTTGAATGGAGATTGGAGATTTTGTGTTTGGTCCAAAACTTTCACTTTATCCAAGATTGTTTTTCTGTCCAAGATTTGTTTGCTCCAACATTCACGGGACAAATGTTAATTTATATTTACCCGATATTCCTAATATATGGGACTGTGCATCTCATGATTTAACATATAATATTAATGACATTCTATTTCAATTCTGGCAAAATGTCCTTAAAGCCGTTTGAAAATTTTCGCTAAAACGTCTACCCAAGAGGAGTGTATAGGATATATCAGAGGGACCATTGTGGTATAATACTCGTTTAACGATGACGATATTTATCAAAAATGTTTTACACGTGGATTGAGATATTCAGTGATCTTGTGGATATCAACACAGGTGTATATGTTACATTTAATGAATTAAAAATTAGTTACAACATGAGATGCACATATTTAGATCACGCAATGTTCTACGGTCGATGTCATAGCAAAGGAAGGATACAAATTCGGACATTTAATATAATCTCACAATTGTACTGCCCAATCATTAGTTGAGGGGAAATGATGAAACAAGATAAAGGTTGTAAGAGGTTATATGACTCACTGACTGATAATAACGCTGCCAGAGAACCGAACCGAATAATGAAATGGAAAACAACTGTTCATCCAGAAAGCATAGAGAATATATCTTTCTTTGCTGTGTTCGCTGTACTGCGGAGCTTAAACTGAGAAATGTTCACATCATATGTAGGTTACGAACTCCTTCATATTTAAGATACGTGTGCGTGCAGACGATACGAGTCCTTTCCGTCATATAAATAAAGAAACAATCGAACATCTTATTCTGGAATGTAAATGAACAATTTTGGAGTAACCTACCAAAATATGTATATATATATATTTTGTATATATTTTGTATATGTTTATATATTTTTTATCGGCTCCTGTATAATCCAAGACTTTCTATTATCGTTCCTGTGGCAAAATACGATCATATTATTTATACATCGATGTTTAAAATGTTTGTAAAAATGATGTTAGTTTTTGTTTGCATGTTTTATAATATATATGTTGTTTTATATGTTGTATTGTGTGTGCAATAAATAATAATAATAATAATAAAACAATTAAACAAATGTTTTGGACTTAGATTCTCTTATTATGTTTTGACGTATGTCCTGTAACGGGATCCAGTTCGGTACATTGTAGATGTAATAGAAATGAGGTGTAAATATCTGTACCAGCATGATTCGTCATTGAATGAATATGTGCCACGTCACATGTTCTATCGTTGCATGGGAGGCTTTGACAGAGCAATTGATGACATATCCAGGTTCGACGTCGTTTTCGAGCGTAGGTATATAAAAGCGCTGTCTGACAATTGCTGGGAATTTTAGACGATTTTAACAGGGCTACAAGTCCTGTCAGTTAGTTAGCACATGGAACTTCATTGATCGTGTTGTTGTTGTTATTTAAATTTATTGGCGTTTTCCAATTTCCTAAGGAAATGATTTACGCCACACCTGAATACTTAATTATTGTTCCCAATTGCTTGGAAAATCTTCATGTGATTTTTATCAGGCCTTTAAATGCCCTGTAATGTGCGTTGTCTTATTCTTAAGAGTTAAGCTAATGTACAACTGTTTTCGTTGAGCAATGTAACGGCGACAATGCAAAAGAAAGGGTGATTCAGTCTCCTCTACATCACATAGGTCACACAGGCCTGAAGGGTGGAGTCCAATACGACACAGTCGAAGATTTAATGGCATTAAACCGGACATTAGTCTAAAAAACAAAATATCTGCCTGCCTGTTATTCAATTTAACATTTAGATATTGCACGTGGGATTGAAAGGTAAAGCAAAATCTATCATCAGCCGCTGTCTCCCATTCAGTCTGCATCAGACCTACAAAGTAGCGTTCAATATGATTGAACATCTCATTAACAGACAACTTTACTGGAATGGAAATATTATAAAATCCAACAGCACTTTTAGCTGATTGGTCAACGGCTTCGTTTTTCTGTATACCCACATGTGCTGGTACCCACGCCAAACACACCACTAAAATATAAAGAAGAAATTAAATGCAAAATTTCACATACAATAGGGGGCGAGGATTTCCATGTGAAGTCTCCAACAGCCTGAAATGCGCTTAACGAATCACTAAATATGACTGCCAGATCACGTCTTACTTCCTCCACTCAACTTATCGCCAAACCAGTCGCCGTCAGTTCAGAAGTGAAGACTGATCAACCGTCTGTAAGTCTAAATGATTTACTAACTTCAACGTCTGGGGTGACAAAAGCGGCAGAGCATCTTCCAATGTCGGGGCATTTTGACGCGTCTGTGAAAATATTTGCAAATGAACTATTACATAATCTATAACACATACCCTTTATTATTTTTGAATCATCAAATCGTCTTATTCGAAATAAAATGTCCTAACAAACACTTGGGAAGTATAATTTCCAAGGGGGTGTCGGCGAGAGATTTTGTTTGTGAACACAGGCAGTAAAAAAATACCTTGCTGTTCCATTTGAAAACAAAATGTTTTTAGTTCACACTCAAAATGGCCAGAATGTTTTGTTATGTCATCAATAACAACAAGCAGCAAGCTTATTAAAGTGCTACGCTCCTTGTTTAGTCGTTAGGCCCTATGGTATTCCCCACCAACTTTTGAGTGATAATGAACGCCAGCTCGTATCTCAAGAATTCGAAACAATCTTCAAAATGCATGGTGTTAAACACATCCCCTCGGCGCCTTTTCATGCACCTATCCACCAATGGGATAGCTGAAATCCTAATGCAATGCTTCAAGAAGTCACTTAGAAGAATAGACCCCTTTTGATAAAGTTGACTAAAAACTATTCTAGATTTTAACTGTCACGTAAAGCGGAGTAGCCCGCATTCAAAGTTACAATACGTTAATACGCCTAGCAGAGCTGTGGAGACGACCATATCGACTGTTAACATACTCTCCAGCTAAATTTTGTCCAATCAAAATCCAGATTGTTTGCAGTTGAGAAATTGATTCTACGTCCGGTCTGACGTTACGTAACCCCAATCCACAAATTTGCTTCATTGCTGTCATACGTATCGATTATCTTTAATATATATGTTGCCGAATTTTGACCAATTATGTCGGTTCTGTGTGAACGACTGACACAGGAAAAGTTTTTAGCAACTGTAGGTGCCACAATGCCACAGTGTGCAGTATTTGGCTCCAAATTACCGCTATGGACCCAAATGGATCCCAGGAACCGTGTTATCCAAACTGGAACCGTTTCCTACACTGTGCAAACTTTACAAAGTCTGTGTCGAGAAGACACACAGAGCAAATCATTGATCGCTCTGAATCATCACAAACTAATGCTACCAATATACACCCCATTTAAAACGTCCAGTTTGTGATTCTAACAGTCAAAATGTGATTGTTGTAAATGATAGGCGTACAATTCCTCCACCTCTCATTTGTGAAAGTATTCCTGATAGTCCCTTTTAAAAAATACCAAGGTATCATGGTAAATACGGCCAAAATACCGCGCTATACCATTGTATCATGGTAAAAACGACAAAAAACCCGTGGTATACCATGGTTCCATGGTGTTTTTTTATAAGGGGTGTGTCAACTCATAGTGATCATGAACCAGTTCCACTTCGCAGATCTAATCGTTTTAGTAAACTTCCCTCGAGATTTAATGATCATATTATTGGTTAAATATACTATCATATGAGATAATTGACAGTATTCACTTGTCCCATTTCAAGGTGTGTAAATTGAACTCAATATTACAATTAATTCTTGTTTAGGTTTCTTAAAGATTTGTTAGTGCTAAAATTGTGTAAGACTTTAACATTGGACAAAATGAACAATGAATAGTTTTCACTTTCGCAAAAAAACACTTGTTTTCAATTAGACTTAGGGCCTTAGTCTAAGACCATGTGTTAAAATGACATTCATATTGCTACTTTCATTTTCAAATTGTCATTTTCATGATTTTGATTCTAGTTAATTGTTGTTTCAAATAATTACAAAAAAACTTGCGTTTTAAGCTAATTGAGGAGCGAATTGTAGCGTAAGTGCATAAAATTAATTATGTATGACATGAGTTTTTCTCCCTTATTGGTCTCCACTCTCAGAATTTCTATTTTACTTTTTTGTTTGTGTACTGTAAAATATAGTTTTAAGTCGAAGTTATCAATGCGGCTCAAGTACACGTGATATGTAAGCACCATTTTGTTTCTCTGAAACTGCATGGCTGTGCTTCGAATCTCCCCCAAAATACAAGGGGGAATCAGAGGATGCTGTCGGTATGAAGAAGACCGGATAATCCGTTATAGCCATTTATGGTATTAGAAGTCCGCATATTAATTAGACTCTATTTCCTGAAGTGGGATAATAACATATCTAAGACAAGCGCCCTCTGGCAGGAGCAGGAGCAGGGGCGTACTGGGGTCTCGGAACTACGATTGTATGAGCCCATGGGGTCCCACCTAACGGTACTCACC
Organism: Cryptochiton stelleri; assembly: GCA_031471745.1. Taxonomy (NCBI): domain Eukaryota; kingdom Metazoa; phylum Mollusca; class Polyplacophora; order Chitonida; family Mopaliidae; genus Cryptochiton; species Cryptochiton stelleri. The sequence goes on from JAUELC010164264.1 coordinate 5,750, forward strand.
CAATCTGATTAAAATCAGAACTCACTGAGCTCCCGATATGTTGTTGTCGCTATAGTAGATCTGAGGACATCCTATAGTAAACGGTGTCGATTGGTTAACAAATCACAGAGCCGCTTACCAACATTTGTAAATGCCTGTCTGGGTATTCCCCCTGGGACTGCCCTGGCGAACAAGCGTAAACAAGCATCGATGTTTATCACAGCCTCATGTTAACTGGCTTTTCATTGGACAATTTCAACAGTAACCTTTCATGAACCCCACAGAACCTAGGGTCATTGAACATCGTTTACTATAGGATTAACTCAGATCTACATAGCGACCATTACAATACCGGGTAGCTTCAACCTCTTTTATCTTTAAACTGAGTTGGCGTTTGTAGAAATCTGTTGGCTACTTTTTTTTCCAGGAATCAATTGTGACGGATGAGGGAAATTCTTTGCAATAAACCTATTTCTAGCGTGGCCCTCGTTGTTAATGGTTGCCAACAATCAATGTATACCAACAAATATAGAAGAAACTGACTATACATTTTTAATCACAATTTAGCGTTACGTCTTGTCCCTTGTTTAAAACCTCATAGAAGCGTGTTCGTTGTGCCATTCTTAATAAAAGTGAGTCAGTAAAATAATAAAACATACGTTTCCTGAGTCCTTGATCTCAGCGATTTTGTTCAGTAGGCCTATGAGCAGAGTTCAATATGCCACGTTAATGTCACCATTAAACTGACACAAGTCTCCAAATATACAAGCTACTGACGTTTAACCGCCACTGCCTCTACCGCAGGTAATAAATTTCTCCAAACAAGCTTAGGCCGACTCGTAAGTGTAAGTGTGAAGTGTAAGTCAACGTGATTGCAGAAACCCGCGCGGAGTTCGATACTGTTGCAAAGGTCAAAGTATCCGAGAACAGGTGAGGATCTTGATTAACCCATACAGCTAAACAAATGTGTATTGCTTGTGGACAGCTTATTTTTAAATTTTCAATCTACCATCAACTCGCCTAACAGGTACATATCATAAGTTCACACAATTATTTTTACATTGTTTCACTATCAAACATGCCCACACGTAGTATAAATGTTATGGGAAAACAGTGTGTTTGGGTACCCCGTCCCTACTCCGGTTTAAAATCGTGTACACAGCCTGCTTCCTCGGATTTATTTGAGAGAAGAAAACAGAACCATCGCTTTCCCCAAAAATCATAAATGAGCTCAGCCACTTTTGTCTGACACAGTCTCCTGGATCCACTCCTCAGTTTAGTGACATTCGGACTAAATTTAACACTAAAGGAGAACACCAAAAGCGAACCGTTTTTGTGTAGATAATTAAACGCCTCCATGGAAAGCAGAAGAGATACTATCAGCCAATGTGGCCAGAAGAAGATGCTGATATATGTTCGTTTAGACACGTCTCATGGAGATAGGAGGTGCTAACATTATTGAAGAGTCCCTCAAAAGTCTGTGTGAACAAAACAGGAGGCCCATTTATCAGTCTTCGTCCTTGATCCATTCATTGATCCATAGCATCAGAATCGAGTGACCCCGGGTTATCTCCCCTTTTAAGAATTGATCTCTCAGCTCTGTCCATAGAAGTCAAATATCAGCTTATTATCATCATCACAGTCACAGACGGTATTATCTAAATGCATTAGAACTGTATGTTTTTATACATATATGAATATTTCAAGGCGACATAATTGTGCCTATACATGACTGCATGCGCGAAAAGTAATGATTAAGTCGTGCCTTAACCGCATTTTTACAGTACGAATCAAACTGTATGAGTACAAAAGAATCGCCAAACATTTAGACAAATTATTTATCAATTTCCTCAATCATACATCTTTAAGATTGCATAGCCAGTAACAGAGGATTGTTTCAGAGACTATATGATTTATCGCACAATTCTTAATACACAATTCTAAACCAATCAGCTCAAAACAGGATATCTAACGGTTACAATACGTCTCTTCTAACCACAGTGCTGACTGATAAATCTTCCATGCATGGAACACAAGCTGTATTGTTTGAGCACTCGTCAAAGAAAACAAGTGTAATTGTTTCTAATCATGTTCTTAACCCTCCGTGATATCGTTTACTGACAGATTTACTAACAGCGGTTAGATAAGCGCTTTGATGGATGTGGTTTGTAGAAAGCTTAACGGATGTTTGGTACAGTGCTGTTTGCATGACGACAATCTACATGGCTAGAAGAACAAAGGTAACTTGACACCCGCTCCTTAACATGCTAATAATTTACCTTTTTGCAAGCAACCGTTTGACAAAGTAGGACGCGCTTAATTGACCGTGCGACATATCTCTATGTCGTGAAACCCTTCAACGAAATAAAGCCAGTCTGAAATCCATTTCGTTTTTTGTATCATTGAAATCGATAGCGATCTACTTGACACACAATGTATACAACTAAAACCACCATCAATTCATTACACAGAAACTCACTTTAGACAACAATTAAAAATTAAATGTTTTATATTTTATACCTATTTCTTTATACCGGTTTCCGGTATGGTGTGATTTCATTTAAAGTCAATTAGGTTTTTGACAAAAGCTACCGAAATTAAGCACATCAGTGACCAGGCATTTATATCATTTTGGCGGATTGATGTCAGACAATGGATAGATTATTGAAGAGTAATAAAGCAAAGACATCCATCTTAAAAAAAATGCCCAGTATTCATTTGCAGTAGTAATGGCTTTAATAATGTTATATGAATTATCACGATCAATACGTAAAACTTTATAAGAGAATGGTTAAATAATGTTCTAATGAGGATACCAAAGCCACGAAAGAGTGTGTTATATTTAATCCGTAACAGTGTGTCACAAGTTGAAGATTTCAAGAATATTTTTTGTTCGTTAATTGCTTGGTATCTAATATCTTACTAAAATACCTCAAGAATGATTTAATTTGTTATCACTCTCAAATACAAACTAAGGTGACAATAAGAAGACAAAAGATTAAAATATGCGAACAATATTTATTGTTAGAATGAGAATGATTGCTGAGAACAAGTCAGAACGTTGGAATATATTTGCGATTTCGCATCTGGCCGATTCTGTTTGTTTGACTTGATATTTTACGCGTTTTTCAAAGTTTTTATTTGTAAGGTTAAAATTTGATGATAACACGATAATGGTCAGTCTCAGTGCAATATTGTAATACCAACGACTCTAAGAATAAGCGAATATGGCAGGAGTTTCGGTCATAAAATCTGTACGACCGGCACATCGTTTCAGCGTTGCAGACTATTCCGACAAGCACAGCTAGTTATTCAAAATCTACCTTCCTGATCAGCTGTGCTAGTCCCGCAGTACCGGTACAAGACTGAGTGCTGATGAAGCTTTTACCAAATACACTTTGATAGGCTTTTAACAAATGTCCACTCCAAACGAATTTCTCTCTGTCATCTCCAACACCAGTTATTTATGTTTACAGCTCCTGTGACGTCCATTTGCCTATGATAGTATAGGTCGTTCTAGAATCACAGAAAATATCGTTTCCTAGCACACATTTGACAACATGGAAGAGATGGGGGGGGGGGGGGGTACAAGAGTGGCTGTCAACTCCAAATATCGTTATAAAGTATGTTTAATGGATAACCTATGATAGTTATTCGCGTTGATGGCCATCCCTTCTAGCCACTCGAAACAAGACTGATAAAGCTTTTAACAAAGACACTGTACGTGGCTTAATAAATGTGCATACAAAGGCAACTTGTGTCTGAAAACTCCTAAGTGTGAATGGCAACCCATGTGACATCGAACTGCTCATGAGACAAGGACAATCGAAGTTTTATTGTTATTTTTGTTAGTGTCATTTCGGTTCTGTCCGTCTAAAGAGTGGCTTTAAACTTCACATACCGTCAATAAAATATGGACAATTAAGGGATATGGAGATTTTCAGAAGAACATTGTTCAGGGACCGCTGTCAAATCAGTACTTGTAATGTTTAGTCACTTTAACTTTGCCTATTCCTTATCATATTAAAGAGGAGAAAAGACACGACAAAGTCATCTTCGTATGAAAGACAAGGGCCTCCGTGGCGGAGTAGTCTATAGTGCATGCTTCTAGTCCACACATCCCCATCACAGGTTCAAAGACACCCGCGGACTGTATGTGGATTTGGTATACCATTAACCAGCGGAATGTCGTGGGTTTTCCTCCCACAATTATGCTAGCCAATGAGATGTAATTGCGGTATAGTCCTGTTGGTCTAACATCGGATAAATAAAAAAATAAATAAAGAGTAAATCAAGTTACAAACTGATAAAAACAAAATTATTTTCTGACAAACATGTCACAAAGCCGTACTACTGACTTTCACCCAAAACTGGCTCTGATCTAGTTTATAAAGATCCCGACAGACTCAGACTGGCTCAGTAGCTTCGTTATCAAATGCTTGTAACACGTATAACCAGAAGAAACTACTTTGGCTGAGGTCATGAAAACCAGCTAGACGAGTAAACCTTTTTTCTCTGTGGTAGAGGTTAAAGGAGTTGAGAACTGGTGAATGATCTTGATCACTGCGGACAGTTTAATAGCTGTTAAGTGCGCTGTACAGCTTACGTTTCACCAATTCTACAGGCTATCCAGTTGATACTACTATAGCTACTTCACGCCATTATTTTCAAATTGCATCACCATTCCGATAAATTTATGTATTTGTAGTTCATGTGGCAATAGGGTATCCCGAAGAGTTGACGGACACCTATAGTAGTCGGGGGTTCCTTAGAAAAAAATGTAGGCCTACAGACTAAAACATGTAGAATATGTTTATGAATACATACATTCAGAATCCAAATATAAACAAGGAAGTATGACAGAAAAGGAAATGCGATAAAAACTATACCCAAATATACAAGAGTAAAATATGAAATTTGGTAAAAAGAAATGTTATCACAGTTGGATTGTATCTTTGCCACAGTGGACGGATCAATACATATATAATTGCATAATTATTTGTGACGAGAACGATGACAATGTAGTATCCACGTGCATTTAATTGTAACATTGTGGAAGAATTTTTTTTAGTTATAAAATTTTGTTATAGATGTTTAAACATTTTTGACAGAAAAAATTGAAATAAATAATTACCATTTATCCACGGATTTAACATGTTTCAGTGGCATAGATTTATCCTATTAAAGGCTACAGTTGACTTCATCACCCTAATGTGGGTCAAGCACAGTTACCTTTGAGCAATTACTGATTTAGTAAAAAGCAAACGACATGGATTAATAAGATAGATAACAGTGTCGATAAAAAAAAAGCTGCATTCTGGGATAGCGAGTAGATAAACAAACCCTCCAAGCGCTTTTGTAGCATACAGAAACATGCAGGACAGGTCATGTGTAGTTGTCTTTAGGCGTTGGAAGTCTCCCAA
>JAUELC010164930.1:0-11143 GCA_031471745.1 Cryptochiton stelleri
CAAAAAGTATCCGTCAGGAATGGAGTCGGGAATATTTGTACTCGTCCCCCGCCAAATAGAAATCTCTCAGGAGATGTTCACAGTGAGCACAACGTAACATGGTTAATTGATTCTCAGAGGGTTCGAGCTTTAAAGAATAGAATACAGCATATTGGTTTTCTGTCACTGCTAAATCTAGAAATAGCCCACTGTTTGCCACATAAAAATACTCGGTTGATTTATAACTTTGTTGATTGGAATCTCGGTGCAAACTCTCAGGATAAATTTAAGTCAGTTGAATCAATACCACTTCCGTTTGTGATCCTCGACCATTGATTAAAGAGTATATTATTGAGGTTTAGACCGGAAATCAAGGACGATCGAAATGAAAAACATTAATGAAGGAAAATGTAAAGTTCGAGATAATGGTTGGCACAATGTAAAATGTAAAATGCTTCATTACATGGGTAACAAATATAGTTAGGTCATACATCAATGCGAGGTTCAAACAGTTAAACTCATGGTACCGAAGTGTTGATTATGAAGACAAGGTAAAATAGATTAAACTTACTTACAATAATATAATACAGCATAAACATAGCAGCAATGTTGATCAATGTACTATTATTTAAAATCGAATGGTCATCAACAGTCAAAAAACTAAAGTCATGCTCATAACGACTGCCCAGAAGTGTGCACGTTTAAATAACACCAGTTTGGCCGTCGCACTGGAAAGCGTTTCTTTAGAAATGTGTGATAATGTTAAGTTACTGGGAATACTTATACATAATGATATGTTATAGGTTAACCCTGTTAACTATACCAGGAGAAAATATCTGCTAAAATTTATATGCTGAAGCGTTTGAAAAATCTTTTACCATTGTTTGTTCGTAAATTGTTTTACACTAGTTTTATTGTGCCACATTTGGACTATTACTGTGTTGTATGGGCTGAATGTGACTTAACGTTAAGATAAAAAATATACAGGCTACAGAAACAATGTATAAGACTTGTTTTTAATGTTGAACACACCGAAAGATTTACCACAAAGCTGTCACTTTATACAAGATTTGTAATGGTCAAGCAACACAGTATCTTAGATCTATAAGTTTACCTGAGATGTACATAACAGGGAAACACGTTCCACGTCAAAAATAAAACTTTACTTGCCAAAACCAAAAACTTAATTGTATAAATGGGGCTTTGGAGGTTTTTTTAGGCAGTAAACTGTGGAATGATTTAGAGGACAACATTAAGTTTTTATCTTCACGACACCTTTTTAAAAGTAAATTGTATGCAAAACGCATAAACAAAATATAGTGCTTAGTGTTATTTAAAAAAAACAATATTGAGTTTTATATGACGTATTTTAATATGTAAATATAAGCAAGTTTCTATATCCTAAATTTTAGTTAAAAAATTAGTTATTATGTATAAATGAATTTATGTTTTTATGTATATATGTATATTTTTATTTTATTTTTTATTTTTATTATATTGTAATATATTCTATAATTTTTTAAAAAGCTCAGTCGGTAGACTGTTGGGGCTGTTAACCAAATGTCCCGGGTTCAAATCCCGGTGGAGGAAAGCACATTTTTTTCTCATCATTTATAAAAAATATATATGATTATAAATATTTGTCTAGATCCTTCATTTATGATTTTTATATGTAAATGTGTAAATGTGTACATTCTTAGCTCTGTGCAAGATCAGCCTGTTTGGCTGAATAGATTTCTGAGAAAAAATAAAGTTTATTATTATTATTTAGCAAACGAAATTGGTTTAATTTAATACTGCAATGCACGATTATTCAATAAACCAAAGTACGATCGTTTAATATCCCGAAGTACGATCATTTGATAAACCTAAATACGCTCATGCAATATTCCAATGTATGATTATTTTACAAACCAAAGTTCGATTATTTAATATCCCAAAGTACGATCATTCAACAAACTAAATTACGATCAGTTTATATTCCAAAGTACAATCATTTAACCAATCAAAGTACGATCATTCTATAAAGCAAAGAACGATCAATCATCAAACAAAATTACGATCATTCAACAAATCTAAGTAGGATCATTCAACAAATAAAAGTTCCATCATTCTCCAAAGCAAAGTAATAAGTAAATGTGAAGACAACGATATCTTTACTCTTCCTCTTACAAATAAAAATCTCCGAGGAGACCACAAGGCAATTTCCAGAAGGTTAAATATGGATACCGACACGTTGTTAAGATTATTTAGTTATTTTCTTCTCAAGGGATCAAAGCTTTAAAGAAGAGAATATAATATATTGATTTTCAGTCAGGTCTAGAAATAGCTCCCTGTCGCCCTAAAAAAAACACTCTGGATTAATTCACGTTATTTTAATCAATACAGCTTCCCTTTGTGACCCTTGATCATTAATAAGAGAGTATATTATCGAGAATTAGACCAATTATCAAGGACGATCGAAATGAGAAATGTTAATATCGATAACACCTGTGTCTATACCCCCAAAGCTGTTCTGTGACTTATATCAAAATATATTGAATAGATATAGAGCTTAATTGTCTCATATAGTTTAAGTTAATGGACGAGTTATTGTAAATGAATGACCACTGCTCTCATTGATAATGTAAGTAATTATCAAGTTGACACTGTAAATGGGGTGATTTTATTGCCCGCTCATTTATTCTAACACCCAGCACTCTGAGCCAAACGGTAACACGAAACCGATCTGTTGTGACGTTTAGCGCTGTACATTTGCACACTTTGCCTTTCTGACCCATATTTTGCGCTCTATACTTCTATTGTTTGTTGCCATTGCCGTCCCTGGTGTTTTCGTTCCCCTATCGGGCTGGTACGTCGTCATACGAGTGAAATAAACTTAAGTACGGTGTATAACCCCAATCAATCAAAACAAACAAGAACTTACATCCAACAATAATAACTGTTGTAGCTTCACTCTAAGAAAAAAAAGGTTTTTCGGATTGGATCATATAGCGAACCGTTAATGGTTCTTCAAAGAACCTTTTCAAAATAGTTCTTCGAAGAACCTTGACAATTTAGTTCTTTGAAGAACTTTTAAGAGTTCTTTTTAATGCCACAAAAAACCTTCCTCCACTGGTTGAAATCCCTTGAGAAAATTATTTCTGCTTTATTTATTGCAATCCATGTCCCTGAAGGTGTAAAGCTTAACTGATCAAAATATCGGTGAACATCGGTAACAAATTTTGCATTGTATTATTAGCGCAAACCGGCTCAACGATCAAGTCCTATCGTCACCGATCCATCTAACAAACCATCCACCATATAACTATCAATCATTAACGATATGTTTCTTTGAAACTGATATCACGTAGACAAACAAGCCTACTCGACTCGATGGTTGAATAAATGAACACTGGGTCGAAACAACTTTAACTCCTCTCCCAATTCGACAAGCACAAAATGGAGGACGGAGACGCGGGACTGCAAATCACCACATGACTTAAGCAGACTCGTTTCAGATTCACACGAGGAACCTTTTCTCCCATGAAGAACCTTCGTATTGTTGATTGAGGACGAATAATAATTTACCATCAAAAAGGTTCTTCGAAGAACCTTCTCGACATATAAAGAACCATTTCAGAACTATGTTGTATTAGAGTGTAGCAAAAATTAACAACGCGTCAGATAATTAGACTCAACCGTGTCCCCGGGTATCAGATCATGATTCTGGCCACATTTCAGAATTTACTAACATATATGTCAAAACAGGCACCACAGCTTTGTCAAAAATACAGAACACTTCTTGATTAAATTATCCGACATTTTTGTTGATATATACGTCATATTAATTAACGTACAAAATAGTTATATACTTCTAGGATGCAAGCCTTGTGTATATTAAAACATCACTGACGCCATTGGCCAAAATATTGAAACTGTCGGAGATCAGTTTAATGATTTCCAGTTAAATAACAAAGTGTATCAGTAAACTGAAGGGTACTTTGGCCAAGCGAGTCATTTCCAAATTTACTGCCATTTTTAATCCATTTCCAAGTGATCCAAACAGTTTTTCTTGTCTTTGCGTTTTGGATGCCCCTGTATTTTCTGGCGATGTTTAAAAGTGTAAATTAACATTCATAACCACTGTAACTCAGCATGACTGTAACATCAAAATTCGAGCAACTCTCAGCCGAGATAGAACACTTTATTTGGAGCTTACGGTACATGAAGGTATCAATTTTCATACAAAAGGACATCAGATTACAATGTGTATTTTAAACGTACGGACACGCTATTTTCTTCAACCACAAAATATACCTTCAAGGCAATTATCAAAATCTGAAATCATGAAGTTTCATATGAATTCTAGCACCCATGCGTATTCAATCAGGCATATTCTCAGCCTTTTTAATACTCTTGTTTTATAATTAGACAAAAACCCTGTTGAGTTTACAGGTTTCTTTTCCACGGTTGTTAGACAATTTCTCCATGTCTAAACCAGTCTCACGGAGAATGGTTACATCCATCAAAAGGCTGCTTACGGTGCAACTGGCTAAGTCTTTTAAAATCCTCGCTTTATCTGATAACACATAGTAATTATTAATCTTAGGCTATATATCCTTATTGGTTGGTCTCTGTAATATTCAATTCTCAATTAGTTTACTTTTGAATTTATTGTATGTCTGTTAAAGATATAGTTTGATGGAATGTACTATATCGTTACGATATCTACATATATGAATAAATCTTACAAATACATTTTATAGTGAAATATATATATATTATTGAATAAATGAAGAGAGAAAAATGTGCTTGCCTCCACCGAGATCCGGACCCGGAACCTATGGGTTACAGGCCCCACTCTTCCGGCTGAACTACGGAGGCCCACGATAGAATGCTTCCCGAATTCAAACCCAGTGAATACTGCGTTTCTCTCTCTACATAAAGCACTAAATATATATATATATATATGAATCCCGGTGGAGGCAAGCAATATTTTCTCTCTTCATTTATCAAAAGATATGCATATATAAATAATGACCCGAAGGTCCCGGGTCCGATCCCCGGTGGAGGCAAGCAAATTTTTATCTCTTCATTTATTAAAAAATATATAAATAATGATGATTCTATCAGACATATCGCAAGATGTTGCATAAGAGTTTTTGATACGTTTTAAATTAATTCCTCTTCTTCTTATGTGCCCAGTACGTTCAGCTATCAGTAGATAGCTTCATGATTTATCGGTACATTTTCTTTCTGTGCTTTGCTGTGGCAAGAACTGAAACATCTGTCAAGGATTTTTATTTACAGTTTGGTAAAGTGTGATAAAATGGATTCATTAAAGTCACACGGTGCGCAAAAATTAGGTATTTACGTTGATATAGAATCACATGAGTTATATACATTTTTATCAAGAAGTAAAAGCTAATTCCACCCCCAGCTTTGAGGGTTAAGAGAAAGTTTAACAATAACAACAAAAACAAAATCAAATGAAAACTGAAAATTCTGCCACAATATATCATTGAGAATGTGTCAATCAGCTGTCAACTATCTTGGACAAGCATTCTTTTATAGCCATGGAACTCAATGCCAATAGTTATTGGCCCCGCTCCTTCGTGGTTTAAAATATTTAGTCGTTACAAACTCCTTCGTGGTTTAAAATATTTAGTCGTTACAAACAATGTGTGTCACCACGTCATGATCAAAGACTTTGTAGAAGCATTAATACATGCTCACCCGCCCTGTTTACGTTAAATTCGAATTATTGCAGGATTGCTTCGGCCTTGTATAACTTATGTACCCATTCAATGTTTTTTTTTCTTTCTTTCAACGGTACTGTTGTGACATCAACGTTTAAACATAAAGTTCTAGTTGAAGTACAATATCAATACAACCGATACTTGGTGTAAAACAATGAAAACAATGGTGTTTGCATAAAAGTTAAGAAAAACGGTCCCATGCTGACCTATTCATTTGCTAACCAAAGTACGTTTAAAACCTCTCTTCCCAATACCTGTTCAAACAAAACACAATCAAGGGGACAACTCAACATTCAATTTAAAAGTATTCATACAATAATTTTACCAACTAACAAATATATTTTTCATTTATATAAAATTTACTCAAAAAAAAAAACGATTTAATCTCTGAATAAGTATTTCTAATTTAATAAATCAATGAAATAACTTATACCTTGTAGAAGACAATAGTGACAAAATGCTAGAGAAAAAAAAGAATGTAGGACACAATAATTACAAAAGTCATTTTCCAATTATATTGTCTATGAAAACATTCTCAATAGAGGTTATCAGACTGGAACACCGTATTTTCAATTCCGATCCATGTGATGCCGTATGTCATATTCAATAGTCATTGGTGGAAACAACTTTATTTCGATTGATCGATACAAGTCATAAAGGGAGAATCTTAGATGTGGTTGACGACCTCATTAATATCCGTGACAATGCCAGATTATAAACACAGCAAAATCACACAGCGCAAAGTAAGTAAACATATATATTTTGCGAGAAAACATTATCCAACTCGATCACCTGTAACACGATCGATATCACACTGGTTCTTGTTGGTTAACCTCTAAATATCGATATTTCAAGGCGGGGATGGATAGAACTTTGGGGGGCCGACACTAGTATTGGAGGACTAGAAAGATATGCCGACTCTTTTTCTTGGATGACTTCCAACAGACTTACTCTGAATACCAATTCACACTTTCTAATAACATACGTGCATTGGAAGTCTATAAAAGATCCAGAGATAGGTTTTGGCACGTTATATTCGTACATGAACATGCTTTTCTGGATAATTGCAGTTTTGTTTAATTGAAAGAAAACAGCCGTCATGAAACCATATACTTGTCACAATTCACCGAACAAACCGTCAATCGATTTAGCTTATCACGTTAACGTGTCTGTTTACCCATGTTGCGAAACGTTTAAATAAAAAGGCAAGCTGGAGAATGGAGAAAAAAAAATTGAAGAATAAAATATGTCAGTGTGTGTTATCATACTTGGAGCTACAACAACAACTAACAACAAAATACCTCTTATTATAGCAAGGTGTATAAAGTTAGTCGGCGGTTGGCGGTAGGCGATTCGAAGGGACCAGTCAGTATTTCCAGTTTAAATAAAGAGCTAAATATCTCCTTCATATTAAAAGCTAGACCCACCAAAATTATACCAAATAAAAAAAACTCGTCACGATGTATCAAATGACATAGATCGTGTGGGAATTAATTGCCTTGCATTTGTATCTTGCACAAATGGCGAATCGCCGTCTGAATCGCATACTGGCTTATAATTCACGTTGTAAAGACACGACAACAACCAAACGTGCACCATGCAAGCTACTCGCAATTACCTATCAACTGACATATGCTTTGCAAGTTTCTACTTATAGGGGGCGCCACAACGAATGGCCTACTGGCTTATAAATCAGGCTGTAAAGACATGACAACGACCAAACTTTCACCATGTACCCTACTCGTAATTACCTATCAACTGACATATGTTTTGCAAGTTTCTACTTGTAGGGGTATACAGCGAATCGCCGTCTGCATCGTCTACTGGTCTATACAAGACGTTCTATAGCAGCTAGAGCAGCCAAACTTGCACCATGTAAATTACTAGTCATTTTCTATCAACTGCTATAGGTTTTTGTGAAATTCTACGTATAGGGGGGGACACAATGAATCGGCGTTTAAATCGCCTACTGGGCTATCAATCACGCTTTGTAGATACTAGAACAACCAAACTTGCACCATGTAAACTACCAGGCATCATATATCAACTGGCATAAGTTTTGTGAAATTCTACCAATAATGAATTGTCGTCTGAATCGCCTAGTGGCCTATAAATCGCGTTTATAAAGACACTAGAACAACCAAACTAGCACGATGTAAAGTACTGGTCATTATCTATGAACTGGCAGTAGTTTTGACAAATTATATCAATAGAGGGCGCTAAATTAATTGCCTACTGAGATATAAATCACGATATAAAGACACTAGAACAAGTTTCTACCTATAGGGGGCGCCTCAACGAATCGCCTACTGGCCTAAACAAGACGTTCTGTAGCAACTAGAGCAGCCAAACTTGCACCATATCAACTACTAGCCATTATCTATCAACTGCCATAAGTTTTGTGAAATTGTACTAATAGGGGGCGCCACAGTAAATCGCGGTCTGAATCGCCTACTGGCCTATAAATCACGTTCTATAGACACTAGAACAACCAAACTTCCACCATATAAACTACTAGTCTTTACCTACCAACTGACATAAGTTTTGAGATAATAACTAGTAGTTTACCTGGTGCAAGATTGGTTGTTCTAGTGTCTTTAGAACACCTTTTATGGGCCAGTAGGCGATTCGGACGGCGATTCATTGTTGCGCCCCCTATGGGTAGAAACTTGCAAAACATATGTCAGTTGATAGATAATTACGAGTAGTGTACATAGTGCAAGTTTGATTCTTGTCGTGTCTTTACAACGTGATTTATAAGCCAGTAGGCGATTTGGACGGCGGTTCATGGTGGCGCCCCTATTGGTAGAATTTCTTAAAACTTATGCCAGTTGATAGATTATGACTAGTAGTGTACATGGTGCAAATTTGGTTGTTCTAGTATAGGCCAGGAGGCGTTTCAGACGGCGACTCGCCATTTGCACAAGGTACGTGTCAGTAGGTTATTGGCAATGCAATTAATTATGGTGCCCACACGCTGGAGATGTTGGTAAAATCTATGTCATTTGATACATCGTGACGAGTTTTATATTTGGTATAATTTTGGGGTGCATAGCTTGTAATATGATGGAGATATTTAGCTTTCTATTTAAATTGGAAATACTGATCCCCTCGAATCGCCTACCGCCTACCGCCTACTGCCAACCGCCGACTAACTTTGTACACCTGTATTACTAGCCGTATATTCTATCGGTGGTACTTGCTTATGAGAATAAAGCAAGGTGCGAGTGGGGTTGATTGATCCCTTACAGAGAGTTGTGGGTAGCTTTGCCAGGGCTCATCATGGTATTTATTGTATTGTATTCTGAACTCCAATCAACTCATTTTTTTATTGCAATTGAAATTGTTTTCGTTAAATATCTGTGTTATTGCATTTCCCCATTCTACACAGAAGTAACGTCATTTTTGCACCAGGTGTTATATAACGCCATGCTGTATCTATCTCGTCGGGTTAAAATCAGCCAAAGAAAATCGAAAAACAATATTGTGAATGATGAATGTATCGTCGCTAACAATTAACTCTTGTGGATGGTGGAATCTATGATTATCCCTTCCTCCCTTTCCTCGAGTAATATATTTATGGCATTTAAAGGTCACTATGTAATTTCCTGTACCTAGGCAATCTTATCTAACAGTGAATATACAAAACCGAGATTCCAATATTATAATCTGATAGACCGAGCAAGGCTCAACAATTTTCAAAAAATTACGAAAATATAATCACAGTACATGACTGGTTTTGTGTTTTAGTTTTCCAAGAAAATTATGTTTTTTCTCTGTATGTGTACCTATTCGCTGATTAATTCATACATGAAACTCTAATAACTATTGTTGTTGGTATTATTAAAGGAACTATGTTATTGTTGTTCTCAGGGCGGAGTTATATTCCTGTCGAGAGGTTGTAAAGCAGGTTCGTCGAATTATCAAAAGTTATGACACCGATAGTTATAGCCTATTAGACATTTGAATCAACATACATCCAAAATGGTTGAAATGTGCATTAAGACATCGTATATGATCATCAACGGTCGGCCAGACCACCATCTGTCCAACATTTAGGGGCAAATGACTTCCAACGTTAACCAAAAAGACGTCAATGAAATATATAGTGTATTTCTTGACAATGGTGCCAGAAATGCAATGATTCTTTATTCACGTAAATCTGATGATGTTGACTATTTTAACGGCGATTGAAAATATATGTTTGTTTAATAACGTTTATCCGTTTATCTTATGTTGTTCACTCTCTATGTCGCACATTTGACAATGCAGATATCTAATTTTATGTTGTTCACTCTCTGTGTCGCACATATGACAATGCAGATGTCTAACACCACGTCCATATCGGGACAAACTATAGCGACTAGGAAATACTGCCATAACTCATACTGTCTAGCAATAAAGTACAGATATCACAATTCGTACGAAACGAAGACTTCTCCAACCACAGTTTCTCTAAGGACGAACGTCGTATGGGAATTATTGGAGCAACTGAGTTTGAATTAGCAATTACCTTTAGAGCATTTGTCGTCGCAGCAGTTGTTGCGGAACATTTGTCGTCGGAGTAATTGCTTGTTTTTCGGAACAGTTGTCGTCTGGGCCAATGTCGGACACCGCTTTAGTCGCTCCAATGATTTATTTTTACAGGCGAGATTTTCAAGCCTATTACAGTATGTTTTGTACATTTGTTTGCTTCTATGCTGCTGTCTATATAAATCCAAGGAGATGTACATAAATGTAATTCTCAATGTTGCAAACTGGTATTATTTACTGGGGTTTTTTTTTACTGGGAACTCACTGGTATAATACATGAATTGTGTGTATTAGTATTTCTGTGCACACTGATTTAATAGTTCTCCATTTTGAGTATTAGTATTTTTGTAAACACTGATCTACACTGTTGGAAGAACTTGGTCGCCCCGACCAAATTTTTTTGCTTGGAGCCTGTCCGACCAATAAAAACTTGGTCGAAAAAATGTGGTCGTAAAGTTTGACCAAAAGGTCAAAATACTGACTCGACCCAAAAAATCTTGGTCACTTTTCCGACCAAGTTTTTCTTGGTCGCTGGGATCAGTAGGATTTCAAGGTCGGTTCGACCAAGTTTTTCATGGTCGGTTTGACCAAGAAAAGTTTGGTCACAATTCCGACCAATTTTTTTTTGGTTGGCCACGTCTATACCAAGTTTTTTTTTGGTCGATTCGACCAAATTATTCTAACAGTGTAATAATTCTGAATTATGAATATATTATTTTGTACACACTTATGCAATAATTCTGAACTTTGAGTATTAATAGTTTTGTTTAAACTGATCTAATAGTTCTGAATTTTGAGTAAACGTATTTTTGTAAAAATGTGGTCGAAAAGTTTGACCAAAAAAAACTTGGTCGCCCATCATCGGAAAGAAGCTCCGACCAAGTTTTTCT
>JAUELC010165041.1:0-11143 GCA_031471745.1 Cryptochiton stelleri
GTTTGCCAATGTTTCATGTTTGACACATGTTTGCCAATGTTTTATGTTTGACACATGTTTGCCAATGTTTCATGTTTGACACATGTTTGCCAATGTTTCATGTTTGACACATGTTTGCCAATGTTTTATGTTTGACACATGTTTGCCAATGTTTCATGTTTATGCATGAAGGACCTGTTCACTGTTTACTATTAGTATAAATATTTGCATATCCTAATAATTAACATAAGTAGAATTTAATAATAAAATAAGGTAAGTTATAAGACGGCTGAAGAGTACATGTTGTAGATTGATTGATGAATCAAGTGATATGTATCAGGTAAAACGACAACGTCTTAAAAACACAACAACAAAAGTCTGACAATGTGAGAGGACCAAATATAAGTAGTGAATTTAGCCCATTCTAGTAGTCTTTGCCCAAGTACAACATTTCACAGAATATAGTATTTTCTAGTCTAGTTCCTGTTCATAACTCTATTGGATGAGAATCTGTTAATAGTCCATAACAGGTCAGATGTCCATTCTGACTGACCGTGGACAAATAACATTGAAACCAAGGCCAAATTGCTACATCTACTTTATTCTTATAGGGATTTATTACCTATGCAACCGTAACAATACATAAGTTGTCATGGAAACAAAGCCTTATCTTGTGACATAGACACCTACTTTTAAAAAGACATCCATAACAAAGATAATATAAAGATGACTTGTAGTTTGACTATAGAGCTATTGTGTCTCATGGTGTTTATATAGTTAAGAAGGCATCTCACATGTCAAATGACAGCCTTTGTAGAAATCTCCGTAAAACAAAAATAGCTTTAATTTTTTATAAATGTAGAAAATGACGAATTTTCATGACCTGAGACGGAGCCCAGGGACCATTTTCACAAAATGTCGTACGACAAAAAAAATATCGTACGCCACATTTGCGTGACGTAATTTTATCGTACAATATTTATTTGTTGTATGACAATTTAGAGAAAGAGAAATGTTAGTCTTGTTAGTGGTACTTTAGGAGATATGAGATAAGCACATGTCATAATAACAGACTGAAGACTCGTGTCACCCTGCTTCATAACTAATTCATAAAGAATACAACTTATTTACATATAAAATATTATTATAAATTCTGAACATGTAAGGAGCAGAAAAACTTGATATTAGCTTCCATTATTTAACTTTATTGAATGAATTAAGAAGATTTCTGGTTGTGGAAAAATGAAATATGCACAATCTACATTAAATATTTTGACTGATCATTATCATTTCTAAAAATAACTATATCTGATTATTTAGCTTTTTGTCACTGCATTATTCAAAATAAGTGAATCTTAGATTATTTAATGACTTTTGTTTTAACTAAATATCAAATGTAATCATGTCTTTAAATAGCTTGGTAAAATATCCTTACAAACCAATGTATTATTATTAGAGAAATTTTTAAAATAAATTAAATTTGAGAAAGGCAATAAATCAAATCACAAATTTTATCATGCCTATTATTCGCTGTACAGTTATAGAATAATAATAATACAAAATAAAATAATTATTAAAATAAGTTCGAATTGCAAAAGAAAATACATACCCATGTACATACACACACCATTTCTAGGTTTACCTCTTAAATTAACTGCAATCCAACATAAATTAAAACATACACACTAAATAGTAAAAAAATGAGTCTAAAATTGGAAGAGTAGCGCTTAACTTGTTGGCAAGTTTTTCGCTTTTAGCTTTAGAACAGTTATAAATAGTATGTGGTATCTATGGCTTAAGCCCGACTATTTGGCAACAGAATCAAGTATCGTTTGTTTTACAAAAATATACGAATGTTGCAAAAAAATAGAACTGATAATTTTGATAAAAAAAATAGCATTTGCCAAATAAAAACATACTTTATACTTTGTATAGTTTATTTTAGTCTGACCTGTTACATTGTTGTTAATACTGACCAGCAAATACAAGTTAGAACCTTTCAGTTTAATAGTATAAATGCTGAATGTAATTTTCATATTTCGTGTGTGAACTCAATGTTTGTTTTTCATATCATTTATTTTTTCATGAGGGGTGGAGGAGTAGGATTTCATGGTAAAATTGAACCAAAGAACAATTTTAATCACATTACCATAGTATCACAAGGTGTGTTTTACATACATGTATTAACGTTGGATGAGTGCTATATGGAAATGACTTGTAACAAAGACATACAACTGTTCCTGTACATTTCAGCTGACCTAATTCTAAATTAGTCTTCACCACATAAACTAAACTAGCTGAGTTTATTGTACTTCCTTCCTTTTCCTAAGCCTCTTACCGGTTCTTAGATCGTAGATTCGATGGTAGGGTGACTGTGCCTGAGCCAATGCGGCCGCCGCAGCGTGAGACGGATACAGGGCAGCCATCGGATCGGCCCCGTGCAGCAGAGGCAGGTAGGGAGAGTAAACGCTGTTAGCTAAACTGTACTGCCGGGCCAAATCTGAAACATACAAAACCGTGAAATGTATCCAAGAAAAAGGTATGGAAACTAACAATTCATAAAGTAAGCATTTGATGACATTCACTAACATTTAATAGAATAATAAATGATCGTTTACTTTGTTTTTCGGCACCACGTGAAGAGCATGCAAGCGGCCTACAAGTACACACGCTAACATGAAAGAATTTCTTTCGCTCATAAAAAGGCAAAGCTCATAACGAAGCTACGGCACGCCACATATCAAATATGCACGCAACTTTCCTTCAACAAAAACTATACATTCGTTAATATTTTATCTAAAAATGTTGACTAAATGAAAGCAAATGTCCGTTGAATAAATATTTTATATTTTACTACTTAAAAAAATATTTTGACTGGTCCGTTGTCGGCAAATTTAATATTTTACGGGAAATGATATATAAAAAAAAAAGATATCAACAAAAAGTGTTTAATTAACCGTCGCAGATTTCATTAATATTAAAATATTCATGCGCCATGTTATGTTAAAATGATATTGGAGACAATCTATCTATCTTGTATTCCCTCTGCCCAAAATTGAGTTCAAATCTCTGTACAGTTTTACATGTATGTGCCAGGACTAGTCTAGCATATTGCCATAAGCCGTATAGAGACAATTTACCATTGAGTTAGAAATCTCCCATTGACCACATGCCCTCGGAAATACATTATCACTACAATCATATTTATTCTTGGTTTATTTCCTCGCCACCATGTCTAATGACTTATAATTCGTTTGTTTACTTGAACATTTTTGCATCTATATATTTTTTTTTTTAAATATGAGACAAACAAAATAACAGAAAACCGACCGATTAGATGAATTAATCGCTTATACAGACATCAATTTTTGTCTGTGTATTTAATATATGTGAATCTGTTGACGGATTGAGCATAATCACTTGTTAATTGTAGCTACAGTAAAGTCATGGATTCAATGTGGAGGTAACTCGTCAAAATGATTTACCTAAATGATTGCTCTATATAATGTTAATCTTACAATGTTTCAGCTTTTACGAATCCTCAATAAAGCCACCAATTCCAAGCAGATGAACGGCAGTAGCCTTATTGACAGACCTACATACGTTTTTATATGTTGAATTCTGTTAAAGTATTAACAACGTCCATTTGCAAATATAAAATATTCAACTTTGCGATTTAACCATTCTGTCGTATATATTAATTATTGTTATTCATGTTCGTTATAATCTCGTTCACATATTATGAAATAAAATCAGATAATTCTAGGCCACTTTCACCTAACATCGCTTCACAAAAATACCTTACTTACAAAATGTGTTTTTATTTCCACTGCACAAGAATCCATTCAGTATTTCGCATTTGTACGATAGTTTGATTGTAAAGCATTTTATAAAAGTGTCCCATGCAGGCTTGAGCCGTGAAAATCAACCGTTACTTAGCGTTGCTGTTATCGACATGATACCGTTGGCTGACCGTCTTAAATCTCTATTAATGCTTGAAGCAAACAAATGAATTTAAGTGACGCTGAAGCCAGACATCGTTTTTGTTTCAGAACTAAAAATACTGACATCGATGTTTATCAGGGTTATGTTGTTGTCTTTATCACAAATATCCTACAATATCCTAAATTTATATCATACATAGGCCTATATATATTTTTGTGAATGGTCATTGTTGTATAATAATCACGAAATGACCGATGACTTATACATATACACTCAGCGATAAGTTCCAAAGGTGTGTGTGTGTGTCTTATATATTATACCAAGGGTTATACGTTACATATGACGATGTGTAAATGAGAACAAGATAGTAAATACTAGATTCTGCATGGCGTAACCAGGCTTCCAGGACTGGCAAAGTGAAACCATATTTTGAAGACAAATAGTTTAATTTCCGATTAGAGCCGTATTACCCGCATGATGGTGTCACAAGCATTGTGTCGTCGCGTCGCCACAATATCAGGACTAGAAGACTGGGTTCGCCAGCTGTGAACTCGCTTATATTACAAGAGTATAGATCAAGCTGAAGTGAGATGAAACTCATTGCCTCGGCTCCGGCCACATTTTCACAATCGGAAATGTCTGTCCGTTAAAAACTGATTGATGCCAATTTACTTCCTCTATGCAAACTGACAGTACTACATCTGGCAACTGGGCTCCCAATAAAATTATTCATTTCAACATTTAAGCGCCTGTTGATTACTTATGGAGACGCTGCGCGGACCGCGGTTCGTTACCACCGTCAAATAACACAACAATCCCATACTTCATTTGTGTCATTTATAAAAGAGAAATCGTACTACACAACTCATCCGAAATAAATCGCTTTTTTTTTAAATAAAGGATGTTTGTAATTAATATACCTGTTTGCATACGTTCCTAATTAAAATGTGTGATTTTAAAGCAGAAAAAAACCCACATCCAATAAACAAAAGTGAAAACGACAAAGATAAAAAAAATAATAGACACTTTTAACATTATGTCAAATTAGATCATCGCCTTATTCTTAATGTTCACACCATACACCTTTGCAGCATATCGTTTTCTGTAATACTATACATCACATGCAGCCCTACAGTGTGCATGTAGTTAAATAATTTTATTTTAATAATTAAGCTAATGAGATAAATGCTAGTTGATGTTCGATACTTGAAACTTGTCGTTTGTGTCACAAATTAAGTTCCTTAACTGTAGCACATATAATATATATATGCGTACTTCGAACGGTTGCTAAAATAGATTAGACAAAGTCAAGATTCCAAAGTACTCTATTCACGCAAAATAATGTCCTCTTTCGTATGTTATAAAACAAATCTGGTACGGTTAACGACTTGGAGATTTACAATGGGTTTTCCTCGAATTCATGAAGCATGTTATATTGGCAAATTACAGCTCACTGATCAAACCAGCGAACAGAAGTGGTAGAGGGTCATGGGTGCGCCCGTCTTTAGCTATTGACAGCGGCTAGTAATTCTTTTTCCATTTCCGTTACGTCCAAGAAAAGCTTCTCTTTGGGAAGCCTGATAGGTGATGTCAGAAGGCTGCTTGCTTTGTGGCCTCCCGTCGCCTAGGCTCATCTCTACACTTTGTCCCGGGGCGGAGCGACCACGGTCTAAAGCCGGGCCCGACAGCTCTCCTACTGCGAACCATTCGGCCGTCTTGAAACGTTTTTGACGAGGCCATGCAATTTCATAGCCACTCAATTCACTTATTCTGACGGAGCTTTTTATCTCGATCAGCCTCAAACAAGATTTCCATACGAATAAAAAGAGGGTATACTGGAGAAGTAGCTTACACACGAACAATAGAGCTCGATTCGATCATATTTGATCAGTCTTCCATACCGTCATACCACTTATACTAATCCATACCAGTCTTCTTCATTTTAAATCTTTGACGTAAAAAATATAGGCCCCACAAAAGAAATCGACCAAGAAGAGGCAGTTCGTATGGCTTTGGCTTCTTTTGGGGTTGGGGTTTTTTTTCTAACAACTTAAAGGGACGCATGTAGTCTTCTGCTGTATGACTGGATGAAATAACATCGAGTGTGCATATTAAATGGCTATAAGGCCTATCAAGCAAAAATGTATTCCAGATTTACACCATTGGTCGAGCGCACAAACACGTGAAACAAAAATAATATATACAGGTTTATAAAAAAAAGTATATAACTGGGCACTACAAAAGAGTGTATTTTAACCAATAAACAACTTCTAAGAAATCAGCTAATATCCGTACAGGTTCTAATTACTGAGATTGTTCTGCGTTAAGCGCGTCAAATCAATCTATCAATCTACGTATAAAACTCAATTTGATTTAGTTCGTACAGAAAACTACACCGAATGAACTGGTCTATTTTTATCGATCAAAAATACGGCATGGAGAGAATTCTTGTAATCTTTTCACATTTTATCTTAAAAGTCCCACAAACTCCCCTAAACCTGAATACAACTATCTCACTCAATTACCTACAGTTTCTAGCAACACGGAAATGGGAAAATCTCTCCTTTGTGCCTGGAGAACATTGAAAGCGATTTTTGCAATAATACTACTATTTAATATCTTTTGATGGTGATATTTGGAATAGTGTATAGGCAATGCTTCTGAATAACTGGTGTATAATTCAATTCAAAGTCTTGTATTATCGTCGAATGGGTTTCAAATCCACCTCCACACCAAATACATTCACCTTTTTGCACAGCAAGCAATATATTCAGATGATTTACATTCTTCATATTAAGACATCAAAGCCCTTCATTTAATTTTAATAAAATCTACTATCCAATAATATATTTTTGAAATCGATATCTTTATTTAACTCTCTGTGGGTACAAATGTATAATAAAGTTTTCATAAATATACAGAGACAAGCGGACATCAGCCCTCGTGAAGCTGAATGGACTAACGATGGCGCATTTTTTGTCAAATTTAGGCTGTTTTAAAAATACACACGTGAGATGTGTGTGTGTCGTAAGACATAAGATGAAAGTAGTCCTCCATACAAACGCACTCTGGCTTGCGTATACACTTTTTTGACCACTGAATAAGGTAATTGCCCAACAAATATCGTTATATTGCACAACAAATATCGTTATATTGCACAACAAATATCGTTATGTTGCACAACAAACATCGCTATATTGTTCGACAAAATTAATGTTGTTATATAGCACAACGAATATCGTTATATTGCACAACGAATATCGCTATATTGCACAACTAATGATCTGTGGAAATCAACATGTCAATTTTTATCAGGCTTCGTTTTCTGAAGAAACTCCAAAGAAATACAGAACATGGACAACTTTCATCAAATACCGTTATCTTTCACGACAAATACCGTTATATTGCACAACAAATACCGTTATATTGCACAACAAATACCGTTATATTGCACAACAAATACCGTTATCTTTCACGACTAATTACCCTTATTATTTTCACTTGGCATGTGACTATATATATATTTGTGTCCATTGATGGTTGAAGGTGGCACTACCGTACCTTTTGTTTGTATCACATCTCATACAAATTAATACAGGGTCCAGTATTGATTTGTGATTATAAATAGCCAATTTGTTTTCTTGTATATGTAGAGTTTATTGAGGACCATATGCCACGTGAGTAAAATAACCACCACTATTTATTTCCGTTTTAAAAGAACGCTTTATTTTGCTTTCTTTGTTTCTCACCTTCTGACTGCGCGGCCCAGTATTGCGGATATTGATGTAACGATGATTTGAGGGCGTCGGTAACATCTGTGGGCCGACCGCCGAGATAGCTGTCCATTACATAACCACTGCCTGTAATAAAAAAATATATAAATAATATAATCAACCATTATAATCAAGTAGAAGGCACATACATTGGTTCTCCTGTAGACTAGGCGACTATGTAAGAGACATTACATCATACTATTATCATCAGGCGCACCAAGAATACAAATGAACACAACATGCTCTGAGTAGATAACAGATAGTTACAACATTACAGCACCAATTTGTGTAATTGATAATTCGTGAAAGTACGTTTATTTCAATGGTGTACATATCGCGGTAGTGACGATATAAGGCAGACAGGGGACCGCGCCGAGCACAATAAACCTATTACCAGATGCAACAATGTTATCGCGTATGCCATTCATTAATTTTATCAGCAAAAATCAGTCGAGAGACTGAGTAAATGATTCAGTAATTGTAAAATTTCACATCGGGAGGGTCTGACCGATTATTTTACACTCTCACTGGTTACAATAGGCATCCGGACTGTAACCGTGAGTTTCCTCCACGTGAGGTGAAGTGTAAAGTTATACACCAACCCAGTTTGTACCAGCACTTCTATATCAAATCTAGTATTCATTAAACACATAAAAAAGGTAGAAATATTACCTGAAGTTTATTGCAGTTACAAGGAATAACTAAACATATTTTTAAAATCTAATTTTTTTGAGGAAATTCTTTAAGTTGATAGATAAGCAGCCATGTGTAAAGTGAGAATGTGAAGCATTAAACGGTAATACAACGCGAATACTATCTCTTGTCTTGATGGCATTATGACTACTGGACCAACAGTTCAATATACTTATCGTTATTTAAAAATTTACTACCTTCTGCTTTTATTTTACCAATGAAACTATGAATAAAGTATAATCAAAGTTGAGTGTTGTTTAATTACTATAATATTATATCTTAATAGTAGATTAATACTATTTGACAAGTAAAATAAATTAACAGCCCCTAAATCGCAAAATTCAGAAAACACAAAATTTGAATATAGATTAACCGAACGACTCACGCAAACAGTCAATTATATATCTTGCAGGTTTACAATAAGGCTATATTTGACATTTCCAAGTACAAGTCGACAATAATAACGCATTTTCCCAGCGCTTTTGAAATGGCAAGGACATTTATCAACATGAATGATTCGAATCTCCCACCAAACCAATCCAACATTTAGCTCCTTTTAGAATATGTAAAATAAAGTGTGAATTAAAACTAAAGAAAGTTATTTGTAAGTCTCATCTGAATTAAAAGATGTTATAAAAAAAACACCAACTTTCATTCATAGACGGACTATTATATATAGACCAGACCGTTGGCTGGCGGGCACATCAATAGGGTGTTAGCCGAGTATTTTTGTTATGTATATAACTATAAAAATTGAATAAAAATGTTATCAGGTATATTCAACCGTCGGTAAATTCAGGGGTAGGTTTACTCATAATTCCGGGGTCGGTTTACTCATGCATCTGGTATATTCAACCGTCGGTAAATTCAGGGGTAGGTTTACTCATGCTTTTGGTATATTCAACCGTCGGTAAATTAGCGGTCGGTATATTCAGGTGACTGGCAAATCAAAGGGTTAATTAACTCAGGAATCCGGAATAACCAGGGGTTGATATAAAAACTAGAGTTTCTGGCAAATTCAATGTGCGACATACACTCTGGACTTTCACAGTATATATAGGCCTACTGTTATTTGTCAGAAAACGTACACAGCACTTTTCTGTTTTTATTCCATTGACAATTTTATTGATAGGTCAAATAATCCCACAGCGAAACTATGACTAAAAAAATCTCAACCAGTCCAAACCGAAGCGGGTAACAATGACTTAAAACGATTCATATATTGCGCGAAAAAAAGCTATCCTAAACGAAAACAAGAATTTACAAAAGCTTATGGTAAACATTAACCCCAATTTGAAGAAGAGAAGAATATATCCATAAATAAATAAATAATTATCGACACGGGTGTATTTGGTTTTGCCATTTTGAACTATATTATGTGAATGTAATTACTCCCATCTTAATTGTAGGCTGGTCAATGGGCCCTCATAACAATTACTCCGTTCTAAGAGCATTGACAGTATTACTGCAGAGGTAAACAGTTCGATTAGCTCACATATGAAGTCTTTGAAGTAGGATTTCAACAGGCTTATCGAGGCGAGCCATTGCCTCAAATCTACATATGCTACAATTGCTTTGGCAATAAGCCGGTCCACGAGTTGTTTCGCTCGGCTGCTGCGCTTACAGAGCGAGGATTGCGCGGACCTCTAAGCCGAGGACACTACACCGTTAACAGCCACGTAAAGTCAACCCAACAAGTACTGACAGATTAATTCAAGCTTTTTAAATGCGCTATACCACCCAGTTCAAATTGCCCCACATCATATCGAAGTACATAGCAACACAAGAGTGACTTTTATGTAATAACCTACGGGTAATAAATACCTCACAGTTTGATAGTGATCTAAATAGTATAGATTTGGTCCTATTCATATATAGGACACATCTTTTTAATAATTTCAAATACTAGCGCAAAAATTATATATGGCAAGCAAAGGGTAACATTAAACGGGTTTACAGTTAAATGTCGTACATATCTGAGCCAATTTTTTCTCGTTCGTTTGACACAGATTTTATTCGTTTTGAGACTGAGACAGATGTATTAAATGGTGGAAAGAACATACAATATAATTAATTTAAGCGGAGAGATTGTAGTTTAATGAATAAGTGGGAGAGATGTTTAAATATGGCTTGTTCTCCTGTTCGCCAATCCCTATTCCATCTGTGAAAATTACATAGTTTTTATCAACCAAGCAGGATTTTGTCATTCATCCAGACATGTATGAGTTATAGTCAAGGATGTAATTTTATCAACTCAATTGTATTTACTGACAAATACTTTAATTTTTTTACAAAATAAATATATACAAATCAAAACTTTTATGGATAATAAATATAGCTATAAATTAAAATTTGAGCATTTATTCAAGTTTATAGTCCCCCAAAAATATAGCTTGAAATGATTAGGATATTACTGAATGAAAAGGCCGCATTTGGCTGACCCGACAAAAACAAGAACGTTAAGGAGTACAGCAAGGTCTTACAACGGGCGGTAGTGTGGTGATATCGCCCGGGCTAAGCGAGTTCAGTTATTGGAGAGGGCCGTGCAGGAACAACTGCGGTCTCATCGCTCGAACCGTTCTAAACACAGATTTCATTATTCTACACGTTCCCGATCGGTGTAAAACTACCGGGAAAATATTTCATCAATAATCTGGCTCCACTGACTAAGACAAAAAGCCGGTAAGATTTCGAACAATCGGACATTCTAGGTGATTATTGTACAAAATATCGACAAAGGTTTTCGGCTAAAG